>JAGVSQ010007635.1:0-15132 GCA_022683975.1 Rhyacophila evoluta
AATTTCCATCAAGCACCATCAGTCGAAAATATTAATTATATGTCTATATATATATATATAGATGGTTGATTTTAATTGGGAGTCGCTGGATTAGAGAATTGCGAATCTTAAACGCGTATTACTTGCAATTTTTGTTTATATATTTGAATAAAAACGAATGTATATGGAATCGCACAAAAAGTATCAGCGAACGAGCGACGCACCATCGAAGTAGTGATACAATCCTTGCGCAACTTGCAATCGAGAGTTACATAAACCAATCGGAAAGTACAAACAAACGCATCATCACCATGAAAGGGGATGGACTCGTGTTGTACCTAACGACGCTTTACGTACTCTTCTTCGCATCCTCCGCCAGCCGGCTACATTATTCAAGTGAAAACACGGCAAATGGCCGATACTTGGATCACGCCATCGCCAGAAGAGATACCGAAAATAAGTCTGAAGAAACGACAAAAGAATTTAAGGGCGCTAGTGTTACAGGACAAGAGGATTCAAACGAGGACGCGATTAAAAATACTGAGGAAAATGTCGAGAGTAAAAAAATATATGAAGCCAAAACGCATAGCGACGAGGATGAAGCTTCAAAGTTGAGGGATAAATTATTGAAGTCGCTTGATGACGACTATCAGGATAATAGCACTATTGTGGATAACGAACCGCCACCGCTGGTCTCTATTTCCGAGGGCGTCTTGCAAGGACTGCGAAATCATTATAACGGCACTACATTTTCATCATTCCTGGGAATACCGTACGCATCGCCGCCGGAAAGATTTCAGGTACGACTTCCATTCGACTTCCATTCTAGACACGATTAATGGAGTGTGACAGGTTAATATTGACAATGAAAATATTATCGTCAACGCAAAACATAGTTATTTCTTGACCAAACATTGTTAAATATACCTCATCTAAGCTAAAATGTGAATCCTATGGTATAATATTTAGGAAGATCATTTGTAGCGTTTGTATGAGACGTACGTATGTTTAAAAATTTATAGATGCGCTACTGGATATGCTCAGCAGGTTGAGCGATTGACAAAATAATAAATTCCTATGAAAGAAGCTACCGAGATAAATTTTCGCGCTGTGGAAATCCATGTGCTCCGCTTTTTTAGTGGACTTGGTAAAAAAAAATGTATCTATTTATCATTTTTATTTCATAGTAAAAACGACCTCCTGGGACCCAACTTAGAAAGACAACATTTCACAACTCAAAAAAATCTGGTTTATCGAACGTCAAATAATCGATATTTCAGCTTATTCGGCTATTAAGCAAGTTGCTCGGTAGTTTAAACCGGAAATAAGTTATGGTAAAGGTTTTATTATTTTAATTGACTTCAGTTCTGGCCTAATACGACTACCCCGAGTTTTCCGCCTCCGCCGAGGTGAACTGAGGCGGCTAAGTAGATAAAAAAAGTGACCTAAAAGTTTAAAAGTCCAGTTTTTATAAAATAACTCGTAAACGACGCATCAAATCAAAATGTTGTCCAAGTATAAATTATAGAAAATAAAATTCTGCGTACAATGAGTAGTATTTTAATACAGTAATGCCGGTACTAGGTATTTTCAAAGTTATAATAATAATATGGCATGTTTTTACACCTTGCAGGCTCCGAAACCTCCGGAACCTTGGAACGGTACGAGGCTTGCTGTCAGTTGCGGAAATGTGTGCAATCAGAAGGCACCAATTGTCAACTTAATAGTAGGCAGCGAAGACTGTCTTTACCTCGACGTTCACACGCCGTCCCTGAATGAGTCAGGATTGCCAGTGATGGCCGTGGTGCACGGAGGAGCGTGGAAGTTTCTAAGCGGGATCAGTTACTTTTACGATCCATCCTTATTAATGGCAAATGCTAAAATAGTCGTCGTGACTTTCAATTACAGACTGGGAGCTTTTGGATATCTATCGACGAGAACGCCCAGCGCTCCGGGAAACGCCGGGATGAAAGACATCGTCGCCGCTTTAGAGTGGATTCAAAAGAACGTCCATATGTTCGGTGGAGATCCCAATAAAGTAACCGTTTACGGAGTGAGCAGCGGCGCAGCGGCGATCGAATTCCTCGCATTGTCCAAGATGGCGCGCGGATTGTTTTCGAGCGTGATTATGCAAAGCGCATCCGCTCTAAACCATTTTAACTATCAAAAAGAGCCTTTGAAATATGCCTTTCGGCTGGGAAAATACCTCGGATGCGACACGATAGATTCCGAAACACTTTTAACGCATTTGAAGAACGCGAGCGCTGATGAAATCGTCGAGGCCACGGAAAAAATAGATACAAACGATTCAGTGCTGACCAATTCGTTAAGTTTCGTGCCCTGTGCAGAGGATCCGTTACCAGGAGAAAGAATCTTTTTGCACGACCACCCGTTTAATATAATGCAATCGGGCGATTTTATAGACGTGCCTGCTATGATCGGATTCAACTCCGTGGAAGGTTCGGAGATGATCAAGAGAATATACGCAGATCCGAAGTTTTTTAACAGCTTAGAGTCGTCATTCGAGTATATGATGCCGAACGATTTAATGGAATCGGTCGACAGCCACCAAGAGAAAAAAGCCCTGATGAAGAAAGCGAGGGATTTTTATTTCAACGGCGAAACAGTATCGAACGCGACTCTCCGAGGATGCGTGAATTTGCTGGGCGATACTATATTCCTGACCGGATTATTCCGCAGTATAAACATTCGTTTGCGGAAACCGAGAAACCCCATTTATTACTGGCATTTCGCATTTGAAAGACAAAATCCTATCATTAACGATATCGGGATAGAGGGGGCCCCGCATGCAGATGACGTATCGTACGTGTTTAAGTTGCCATTCACAGAAATGATGCTTTCAGACATTGCGACAGCGACCGCTTCACTGAGAATGATCACAATGATAACCAATTTTATAATACATGGGTAAGAAATTTACACAACTCATTTGTGTGAATTTTCTTTTAGCTTTAAGTAGTTGTATGTTTTGAGTGAATAGATTTGATATAGACCAGCGGATAGTCAGATAATTAGAAACGATACATTTTCTTTTGGTAAAACGTTCATAAAATCTGACGTACTGTCGGAAAATCAAAAATCAACACTTTAATAATAGCAGCTAAAAAGATAACCAGCTATATTTTCAAATTTAACAAAATTACATTTTCATCAACTGGACATATAATTAGAAACGCAATATAAAAAACTTCTTTATGAATTATCTAAAATAAAAAATGTTTAAAAGGATTATACGTATATTGTCCCCTCGTTAGTGTAGAGATTAACGTACGCGCCTAGCGATCCAGGGAATGCGGGTTCGATTCCCACATTTCTCGAATTTAAAACAAATCAAAAATGCAGGAATGGATTGAGAATTGTCTGACAAACAACTCTCGTGAAAAATAATCTGTTAAAACGTCTTAACATCGAGTAAATCCATATACTCCACTTTCGGAGTGGATATATTCACACTGTGTCGATTCATATGCTCATCTTTTGGTAGTGAACATGGTATAAAAATAATACGTATCAGTATTTTTGAGTACTTTATAGGATGGCTTTTATTTATCACAGCTACACAACGCCTTGGTAAACTATATTTTTTTTCTGCTGACAGGAATCCTACACCCAACGTGACGAGCCTCCTGCCCGTCATCTGGAAACCGATACAGAGTGCGGAAACGCTAGACTACATGGAGTTCACGACGGAAGTGAAGATGAAACAGAATCCATACAAAGAGCGAAGAATATTTTGGGAAGGTTTATATTCAAAAAAATTCGGTGTGGTGTGACATTTTTTTGCCACGTTCAAAGAGGAATGTAAATGATGTTCGAAACGCCAGATGGGGATATTTAACTCGATAAAGGCGACGCATAATTGGGGGGTATGTTTCCAAAATAAACTTATTCTACTATGCCAAAATTTGAAGGAGAAGATTTCAAACGAGAGTTTTTGTATATAATAACAATATACCACATTAACATTTAAAAAATAATGCCACAAGGTTCTTAATATATACAATGTATCGTCCTATTACTGGCAAAAGACGTTAAAGTGAAAAAGTGAGTTTTGAGATAATCGAGTTTTATTGTTTGATTCTAATGTATTATACGTTGAGAAATTGTCGTAAAATGTATTTAACAGATAGACTCAAACATTAAAACTCGATTATCTCAAAACTCATTTTTTCACCTTAACGTCTTTTGCCGGTAATACGACGATATGGTCTCCTTTAAATTTTGACATAGTGGATTAAGTTTCGCTTTGGAAATACACACCTCAATTTAAGTATTTTAATTTTATTTAACACCTCTGCTGGTCGCCCGAAATTAAACATACGCTGTACTGACCGACTTTTCTCAAATTAAAAAAACAATTTGCCGCTCCCACACTAACCTGTCAAGACGTAAACAATTATTACATTACATCACCCCAGCTTATATTGCACAGCTACAGATGGGATTGCAAATTTAAAGAAAATAAAAAAGCGGGGTTCGAATTTGATCATTTTTTGAATTCGGATTCGAATTTTGAAATCTGGATTTTTTTCGGAATTGGATCGTTGTTTCTCGTTTTCGCACTATCTTAAGATTTCTACTTTCACAGTTAGTAGCTCGCGTGGGATGATTTCGAAATTTATTTTAATTTATTTCGGAATTCAAGAACAAACGCCGAATTCGCGGAATTCCGGATTTCGTTTTGCAATCCCTAGCCACTCTCTACTAGATTACTCGTATTGTGCAACATAATAATTGAGCTATTGTGTGTAGTGATTGTCAATCATTTTATTGAAAATATGCACCTCACTCTTTAAAGAAGACGAGACGTATTAACACAGTAAATCAGAAATATTGATTAATTGGTATAAATTAATAAGTAATACAATCATATAAATGATTATCAGTGCATTAGTAATTTACACGAAAACGGCGCGACAATACAATTTGATAAAAACGGTCCCATGAATACTATGACATAAAATTCTACACGTGTCATTAATGTTAATTAATATTTAGATATGTTAATATTATTGAGGTACCTCGTACATGCGTTATATTATATTTTAGTATATTATATTAATCAACAATAATAAAAACACGTTAATTTAAATATTTTTAACAAAAAAAAAAAAACATAAACACCGTCCTTCTCAAATCTTTCGGGTGTTACACATGGGGAAACATATTATATAAGTTTGAGAAACACGCATAGTATGAAGAAGATGTCACCTTACTACGGTCTTCCAGTGATTTTCAGTCGGCCCTCGGCTTTTATTTGTAAATATTAAATATAAAAATATCAATTTTATGATTTGGTTGTGAAAACACATCAACGATTTTTCTATTGTGATTTGGTATAAGCCTTCCAGGTAGCGGGCTTATAATGAAAATGATTATTGGAATCATATTAGATTCTGATTTATTTTCTATAAGAATCTTTTTCGAGAAATTCTAAGTAGCATTCAAAAATTTCACGTCCCTCCATAGACCAATTGCAGATAGAAGTTATAAAAACCAGCGATAATAATGATGAAACAATTAACAGGTCCAATGTAAATTTCATGCCTATAAATATTGTCCATGTATACTTGAATGAATAAACTTTTACTTATTACGGTTTTAATAAACTAATTCTATAACTGCGACCTGCTGAATACTTCAACCAATACAATACTGTTTTTCAGTAGATCAACAACTGAAGGGTTAAAGTTAAATTTCAATAATACGCTAACTTTGAAAGTGAATATAATAACGGTAACTAGACAACTGCGCACATGACAAATGCTCACATGACATCTGCGCACAAATTGAAGTGCTCACACTAATACAGAAATTAATATTAAGACATTGTATGGGTAGATTTTTATATTTTATTTAAATAATACTATACTATATTCACCATCACTTACTAATAAATGAAACTATTCATTTATTAGTAAGTGACTATATATAATTTAATAAAATATAAAACTCTACCTATACTATAATTATATAAATCAAGTGTAAAATGTCCTTTAAAATTGAAATCACAAAATATCCACTATCTCAAAACTATTCATTTGTTAGCAAGTGATTATGTATTGTTTAAATAAAATATAAAAATTTACCTATACTATGTCTTGTACAATGTGTGAGCACTTCAATGTGTGCGCAGATGTCATGTGAGCACTTGTCATGAGTACAGTTGTATATGCGCGCAGCTGTCATGTGTGCAGTTATCATGGAACCATAATAACATATATAATAAAAACGCATTTTCAAAATCATTTCATTTTTCTCGCTAGGCATGTACGGCATATATATTATTTTATGTTATATTCACCAAACCATTTTTAATGGTGGAGTTGGACATCAACATAAGATGAAGAGTCTAAATTCTACCGTTTTAGATCAATGTCACACAAAAGAAAGAGTATGCAAAAAATAATGGGTCAACGATATACAATATGTCTCTAAAAAACGTCAAACCGCAGTCTAATTTTTTGTTTGATGATGTTATGTACATGTAAATTTAAAAAATAAATAATAAAATGAATTCGTAAAAATCTATATCTATTTCGAGTATTTTTCACCTTCTCATATAATGCCAACAACTTTTTTTACTTATGCCAGTTTATACTAGAATGGGGACAATCCATTCCGCTTTTTGTATAAGTTTGTTGATTCTGCCTTGATACCAAGGTCACACAATAAATCAAGTTATCTATTTAAACAACCTTCAACCAAAAACAAAAATGAGCAAAATTCATCATCCTGAACGATTTTTATGATTATAAAAAACGCATATCGAAGATTAAAGTGCAAATTTGATAAGTCCACTTTTACCCGAAGATGGCTTAATAATACCATCTTGTTGCACCATGGTATGTGCATTTCATTTGATTCGGATCTGAGATCTACACTGCAAAATATATAATTCTGCTATTCAGTATTCAGATCTATGAAAAGTATACCATTCGTAAGCAGCTTTACGAATAACTTAAATGTATTTTTATATAAAAATAATCAGTTTTACACTCTCCTGTGTAATATTCAAAAATAGACTTATCAAATTTACACTTTAAGCCATCGATATTTAAGTATATATAATTATATTATATACACACTTCGCTTTCAGATCCATGAGTTTATTAGTTTAAATGTCGACTGCTTTGAGGTGGTCACAGCGACACAGAGAAATATTAGATCAATTTCCAATCTGCGAACGAAACTTCCGATACATAACATAATCGACCTTTATCTTGGAGGAGTTAACGTATCATCTGAATACAGCCACCAGGAATTTCAGATCGGAAACTGATACATCAGGTCGCATTAAGATTTAATTCGATATGTTAATTAACGATTTACAAAGCGGGCGATCGCTCATCAAGGTAGAAGAAGTCAAGAAACTCGCGGACGACAGGAAAAGATTGAAATTATTTTTTCCATGGAGGTGCATAAAAAATAGGGCGCGACACTAAAGTGTGCGCCATTCTTGATTAATTTGGGTGGAAAAAGATATTATACTTAGCCAATATGGTGTAATTTATTTATAACTAAACCAAGAGGGATAATACAATTTTAAAGACAGGGTAGTTCTAAGGCCACAAAGTGAGGATACGGCGATATGATGATAAATTTGTATAGAAAACTTAGGAATTCATTTTGCTATTTGGCGAAAATAGTGGGGGGAAAATCTTATATGAGAAGAGAGCTACATATGGCTTAATATTTATTTATGATACGAAAAAATAATGCAACATCTTTCGATAAATAACCACGGTGACTACTGAGTCGAGATGACATGTTGAAAAACGGATGCTGGCCTTGCCAAAAGCCAATTGTATTATTGAACAGTATCAATTCCAAAGGTTCACGACAAATAATACAGTCGGCTCGTACAATAAAAATAATCAAATGAAAAATAATAATTCGTACTAAAAAAAAACTTATGTATTATAAAATGAAAGAAGATAGAGCTAAATACATCAGAAATATTTTTCAATACGGGATTTGGTTTAAAATATTTACTTTTTTTAATAAAAAATCGTTCAAGTTGACCATAATACTATTTTCGACTGGTGCCAAATTCTTAGAGCTAATTTGATATAGTTCATCATTTAGGCTTAGATACGGGTTCATCGAATGAAGTTTATGATTAACATTTTTTTGTACCATGTTCGCATCAAAAGTGGAGTATATGGATCTTCGACACGTGAAGACGTTTTGACAGATTATTTTTCACGAGAATTGTTTGTCAGACAGTTGCTCAACCCAATACGCATCCAGTCCTGCATTTTTAGATATTTAAAATCCAACAGATGGGGAATCAAACCCACATTACCCGGATTGCTGGGCGCGCACAGTACCAACTACGCTTACCAGGGAGACAATATGAAGATATTCACTACAATCAGTACAGTAGGTCATCGATATAAGAGACTAATGCGAGTGAGGGGTGTCCACTGAAGCCAAATGTCCGTTATTTAAAAATGGATTTTCCGGATGCATGTTTATACAAATATAGTTGGATTTTGTTATCTTTCCAATAGTCAATACATGTTAGTAGATTGTCAAAATGAGATCTAATCATTGATAAATTTGTTTTTGGGCTTGCTGTCCTTCGCTATCTTCACTTACATCATCATGTTCCTTGGAGGTCTTGACCTCACCTGCTTCTTTACTTTGAGTCGTGATTTCCAGGGCCACATTCATATACTTCTAACCATTAAACATTGTCCTCCAGAAATCAGATCATTTTGGTCATCAAAGAAATTCTTCCAATCATTTTGCAATGTTTGCACGTTTACTGTTTACGAATATTTTATCCTTTATATCCGAAGTCCGCTATTTCGAGGTTCTTCTGTACATGGATCTCCGCAATGTGAAGACATGTCTTGATCGATTGTTTTTTTGTCAGACAATTGCTGAATTCTATAGGCAACCAGTCCTGTATTTTAAGATCATTAAAAATCCGGCGAAAGTATGAATCGAGTTAGCACTCCCCGGATTATGAGGTGTGAACGCTAACCTCTACGTTGCCAGAGAGAACAAAGTTTAGAATAAATAAATTAAATTAGAATGAGAATATGAAGTTTGACAACATAAAATAGTACTGAATCGGAAAAACTTCAAGTTAAGAACCGGTGTAAATTGAATAATTATACTTTAGATACACACCTGAGTTTTAAAATCAATTTGCGTTATTTTAATAGATAAAAAAAACATGTTTAATCTTTAAAACACTTTAATCATAACGTATAAATGGTTTTAAAAATGAAACGATTGCGTCATTTCGTTTATTACAGTATGATTTGTCAATCAATTTCTGTTTTCAAAAATTCTCATATGCCAAAAAATATGCACTCATAGACTAATAAAATGTCACTAAATATGTCTAAGTGTGTGCAATTTGGATGTATGATATGAGCTATAATATTTATATCCATTTCGGTCCTGCAGTTGATATGGAAAATACAATAGACGGCGAATAAATAACAAAAAAATAATGAACCAAAGAAAAATCGAAGTCTATGCGACGATCAGATACATTCAAGTATCTTCGGAATGATTCCAGCCGAAGTAATGTATTATATACGCATATATATGAAAATAATCGTACACTTCTAAGTGAACTTGCTCCACTTGGCCAAAATTTAAAAGAGAAGATTTTGAACAAGTATAAAAGCATGTAAACCAGTCGAAAAAATGAATTTCAAATAATTTGAATACAAAAGTAAACGTTGAAAAACATACTGTATTGTTCAGTCAAACAAAAAATGCTTATTCAAAGAAACATGGAATTATATACTCCTCAATTAAAATGTGTTCAGAGTAACGTTACAAATAAAGAAACGCACACGATTGTGCCTGAAATCTGAGGTATATATTGATTAATTCGATATATATTTATTTAATTAATTTAATCTTTGCATCGGACGGCGTATAGAAAGAGCATGAACAAGGAATAATTTTGCAATGTTCATCGCAGGTCTGAAGCAGAGTTGGGTTAAAATATTAATATATATGTGTAAATCCAGGACACCGCTACTCGAAATAATATTAGCACATCATAAATATGGATGTCAGTATGCTACAAAGAAAAAATAAGTCGAACGGCAATTAATATGGAATGCCGACGGGGATGATGCCTTTGGTTACAATATATTGAAGATACATTAAAACGACTCATTGTGATTGTATTTTATCGAGAATATTTGTGTAGATAACTAATTCAAAGATGTGGCATTTCAACAGAAAACGATTGTGAATCCATGGTGAGGCAAAAAAATCTGTATAATATGTTGATAAAAAGGTGTTTTTCAGATTGTGCGTCAGTTTAGCATTTGTCGACTTCATTACAATAATATGAAATGCATGTGTGTCTTCATTTGCCTCGCGGCGTTAAGTTTTCATTCATTTGTTTACGGGTTAAAAAAAGTTGACGAAAATGTTCAACAACATGACGCGACTAAGTCCACGACGTTCTCCAGAGAGAGAAAACTCGACAGGGAGTCGAGAATATTGAAGGATGACCAAAGACTGCCGCGATTTTCCAATAGAAATATGTATAGTGCGCATAACGAAAATGTGAATACACAATCTGGTGGAGCTGCCGTAAATCTTCGCGATAGAAGAGATGCAGGAGAAAATAAAAATGTCAAAAATCAGTCAAATATGACAGAATCTGAACAAAAAGAAAAACCGACGATGCAGACTAAAGCGACGAATACCTCAGAAAATAAAGGATCTGAAGAAAAAAAAGTAGTCCAGGACCCTAAAACACTGGAAAGATTCACAAACGCTAGCCAAGAACGAGAATATAATCGTGTGATGTCAGGAAAATTTGATATATTATTGGAGGCGAAAAGATACGCTACATTCCTGAGTTCATCGAACCTGGGAGCGATGATAGCCAAAGTGTACGGAACCCCGGTGACCGGACCTCAGCCGTTGGTCTCTACAGCCGAGGGCATCGTCAGAGGCAAACGAGTAAACAAGTACGGGCAGGCGTATCATTCGTTTGAAGGAATTCCTTATGCGGCGATACCCGAAAGGTTTCAGGTAGGAATATAACACAATATATAGATATCGATAGTAGAAACCAAACTACTGGAAATGGGCAAATGTTCTAATCGTTTACTATGAAAGGCCTGGCTCTAAATTCCTAAAAAAGTATAATGCCAAGTTGGCTATTTAGTGTGAAAATACGTCATTGGTTAATTTCGACATTCATAGCGTTGGTACAGCAGTACAAAAACACAGCAACTATGATATAGGTTTATATTAAAATTAATACAGTTCCCGTACTCTGGTTTTCGTTATTTCAGTTTGATTGTGTCATTGCTGACAGGGAGCAGGTGAACAATAACTGATATTTTTATAAGAGTTTAACAGTGTGATTTGTTTTTCAGGCACCGAAACCGCCTAAGCCATGGACTGGGATTAAGAATACGACAAGCGAGATGGAGCCATGCGCGCAATATAACCCAATTCTCGGAGGGTTTTTCGGCAAGGAGGACTGTCTTTACCTAAATATCCACACACCATCGGTCGAGAGTACCGGCTTGCCGGTTATGGTGATCGTTCACGGCGGAGGATTTAATTTACTCACGGGCACCAGATTTTTTTTCGGGCCAGAGAGATTCATAGAGAAGGAAATAATAGTGATATTGATAAATTATAGACTGGGAGCATTAGGATTCTTATCGACGCGCACATCTGACGCACCAGGGAATGCCGGCATGAAAGATTTGATCGCTGGTCTCATTTGGATCCAAAGAAACATTCACATGTTCGGCGGAGATGCATCTAACGTGGTTTTGTTCGGAAGCAGTAGTGGCGCAACGGCAGTAGAATATTTGACTTTGTCTAAAATGGCCAAGGGACTGTTTTCAAAATTTATAATACAGAGCGGATCAGCTTTGAATTATTTGTTTCACGACAGCGATCCTATTAAGTACGCTTTGAGGTTAGGTAGCTATCTCGATTATCACACGAACGATGTGAAGAAACTCGTGGAACACTTGAAAACGACGAGTTTAGAGGAAATCGTCGAAGCTTCGCAGAGGCTCGGTTTCGACTTGCTTCCGTTAGGAGTCTGCCGACCGTTTTCGCCTACCATCGAGGAACCAATACCGGGAGAGGAGATATTTTTACACGATCTACCCGAAAATATACTGCGTTCTGGCGATTTCATCAAAGTGCCCAGCATGATTGGATTCACGTCACTTGAGGGATCGGAATTCGTGAGAGGGCTGCTCACCGATCCTGAGTTTTTAAACACTCTCGACAGTACATTCCCTTATTTGTTACCGCCCGATTTGGTGAACGCCATGGATAAGCCGCAACATGTGAAGGCGCTCGTCAGCAAAGTGAGACAGTTCTATTTCAACGGTGAACGAATAAGCAATTCGACCGCTAAAAACTATGTAGATATGATCGGAGACACTTTACTTTTATATGGAATATTCGAATCGATCAATATTCGCGTACAACATTCTGACGGGCCGATCTACTTCTGGCAGATGGCATACGACGGATTCCTCGGATTATTCAGAAAATTCGCAACCATCGGCGTAGAAGGAGTACCGCATGCGGATGAACTGGCGTATATGTTCAGAGTGGCGCTCTTCGACGGTTATCCAATTACCAATGAAACAGAAGAAGTAGCTCAGCGATTGGTGGCACTGGTATCAAACTTCATGAAATATGGGTAAGAACTATTATTTTTGATTGAGAAATTGACACCCAATTCTCCTGAAAAATAATCTGTCAAGACATGTCTTTATATTGTGTAGATCCTTATACTCCATTTTCATAACGAACATGGTAAAAAAAATATTTACTCGTTAAGATTTTTGTCTCCCCGGTAGCGTAGAGGTTAGCGTGCGGGCCTAACAATCCGAGGAATGCGGGTTCGATTCTCACATCTATCGGATTTCAAATTCAAAAATGCAGGATACCCATTGGGCTGAGCAATTTTCTGACAAACAATTCTCGTGAAACACAATTTGTCAAGACGTATTCACATTGCGGAGATCCGTATGCTTCACTTTCGGAGTGGATGTCTTCGCACTGTGTAGATTATTTAGACACTTTGTGAGCGAACATGGTGTAAAAAAAAAGATTTTGGTTCCTCCAGGACACTCGCAACTTCATGTTTATTACTCCAAAGTATCCTCCATTATGGATATGACACTACGGTGAGTATAGAAGGTTAATTAATCAACAGGAAAAAAGAGAAATGAGCTCGCCAGTGAGAACAATTTAGTAATTATTACAATTTACCTCTTCAACCGTACTAGAATAGAGTTACACCAAGAGGGTACTAATTCGACATGTAAGTAATAACTTATTTTACAAAGAAAGAAAAATAATCATAAAAAGTCTTCTATGTAATGTCCGTTTAGATAAGTTATAGGAAACAATGAGAGCTAATTACTATAGATTAGCAATAAACGAAATCAATTAAAGTATTGCTTATGGGAGTCGGTCCGACTTTTTGTAATGATGGAGCATGCAACAGGGTTCACTGGAAACGTCTAATTCTTGTGCGGCTACAGAGCTCAGCAACAAATATTTAATGAAAATTATTCATACATTAATTTTGCTTACATTACAAACAAACACTAAATCCTGAATGTCCCAAAGATGTCGCGTTTCTTCACTACGCTGAAACCTTATTGAATATATTATTTATCGACCTATTAAGGATCAGCAGCAATAATTCTTCGAGAAATAATATTTAATTTTTGTTGTACATCGATTGACTTGCAGAAATCCGACACCTACAACGACTACACTTCTACCAGTGACATGGAAGGCGTTGGAAGCAAATAAAAGTATAAATTATTTAGAAATAACTGAAAAAATGACATTGAAACAGGATCCTCATCCGTACATGGAACGAATGGCTTTCTGGAAACATCTTTATGCCAACAAACACCATTTAGTGTGACCCAGCATACATACGGAAAAAGCCGTGCGAGCAATTCGGCCATCTTAATGCTTCGATATCGATATTTTGACATTCTCTTTAAAAAGCTATGACAGAAAAAGATCACACCGACGTAACTCAGCGAATGCAATATTTTAAGAGAGAATAGTTATTATAATAACATACATGTAAAAATATATTGTTATACTTTTTTTACACTTAAGTCTTTCATTTCTCCCAATAAAATAAGACGAAAAATTATTAAGATACACAGACATGATAATCTTCAAACTGATTTGACTCTTCAAAATCTTTGAAATCCTGTTCATCATGAAACCATTGCGATCTCGTAAAACTATTAAGGCGATTTTTGGCACGAGAATTTCTATCAGTTTTTCCTTGTGCGATGTAGTACAATTAAAAGGAGAAGAATATCCTACACACCATCACCGGCGGACATCGTATTGTAAATTATCGGCATTTATGAAAATACTCTTTATTTAATCACATTTACTGATCTTTCGTCGACTCATTGGTCTGCAGGTACGGATTATCGGTAAATCAAGCGTATTAGACAACAGTATAAAAAAACAAATGAAATGTAGTGATTCCTATCGCATATTTTAGTATTATTTAATAATCTGTAGCTAAATGTTTTATCAATTACTCGACAGTACTCCGGAGAGAGCTTAAATATTCATTATTCCGTACAAGATCTTAAAAGCGATAAAAACCGAAACCAGTAGCAGAACCCTGGATCCTTACAACTGATTACTAGATTATCCTAGGTATAATAGGTTTTCTGAATGCAGAAGTGCAAATTAGTAGTCGCCATGGACCACATAACAATCTTAAGAAAAATGTACCGGCTTCTATCAATCTATCTTCTTATCAATTATCAATTGGGTAGACATTCTCCATATCTTCACTATTATGCTACGAATTTTTTGTTTCAATAATTTTAATAATCTTTTAAATATTTCATATGATAGACGTAGCGGTATATAACATACTTACAGCATAATAATTCCTGATAGCATAGAGGTTAGCGTGCGCGCTTCGCAGTCCGGGGATTTAAAAATCCAAAAAAGCAGGAGTGGATGCCTATTGGGTCGAGAAATTTTCAGACAATAATCTAACTAATGCCCACCATCCACCCGCCTCGTCCTTACACCTGGTCTTAATCAGGCGTATCCAGGAGCTCTGATATCGAGAAGCGATCTACTTTA
>JAGVSQ010007636.1:0-15129 GCA_022683975.1 Rhyacophila evoluta
GCATTCCCCGGATCGTTAGGCGCGCACGCTACCAACAACGCTACCGGGGAGATAAATACTAGTTATTATTAAACTACTTGTATATTTAGTGAAGAGTATTTAATTACTAATCCAAACAAGTTGATTTTTTACCAATATTAGGGCAAGGTTTTTATTGTGGGTATGTGTATTTTTATGGAAAACGGCGTTTATAGGCCATAAAACTTTTTAATGGCGGCCGGCGGTATGCTGTATCCAGTAGGCATCGCAAGTCTCCTGAAAACCGTTTTCCCTTTATTGGTAAACTAAATGTCCCGTAAATCATTTGTATCTGATACCTACAGGAATCTGAAAAATATTTTTCATAATTCTCACCATTCAATTTCAACATCGGCGTACTTTTCAAGAGTTAAGCGCACATAAACATACCTATCTATCTCATTCGCTGTAATAGATTTTCCGTTAATTATTCAGACTAGAAAAATATCGAAATAATAATTTTAGATACCTACCTGTACTTAATCAACTAAACCATATAATGATACTAAAGAAAATTGTTTATGATAATATGTTCATAACTGCATCGGCTCTCCTATTTCAATAGTCATATATGTTTTATTTCTAATTATGAAATGTATGTTTTAATCTAGCAACATTATTTAATCCATTTTGTGAAGGTGCTGCGTGTTCACGTTTAGTAAATCTTAATATAATTAGTTTTGTTTGTTAATATCAAGCTTAGTTATCGTAATGAGCCGCCGGACTACATATGAATTTTATATAACTTTGTATTTATACCAACTATCATCACCGGTATATTTACATAATTTCCGTGATCATATATTTTAACGGTGCGTTTAAAAATCAGTTTCTAGAAAATATATATAGCTGTAATATATATGCATGTATGCACATCTCTTAGGTATATTGTCATTGACATCTTTGCATCGTATTGAATTTATTGAATTTAAATGCCTACAGCGTTTTCAAATAAGAAAACCTTTCGAAGCCATGTTCTTAATTAAATCTTCATTGTATTGTCAATGTGATTGATTGATTTACATTTACTGCCTAGTTGATTTACGAATCGCCTCTTTAGTGGCACTTGAAATTAGCACATACAAATAAATTATTTATAATTCTATATAAACTGCCATAGTAATACTATGCAGGACTGAGTTATTTATATTTAGCATTATTGCCGTCCAATTAGCATATTAAATTTTATCAATACTTATTATGTTTTCTTAATAAATAAGTGCCATTTGAAAAGCAATCATTGCATTTATAATGTTTTTAATTGCACTCGTACATATCTAAAGTCAAATTTTATTATAAATAAACACTTGAATAGATTATAATGTTAGCAATAATGACAACCATTTTAAATTTTCTTTTTAAATAGCTACATCATCAGCTGTATATATATCCTTAATACTATATTACTTAACGTATGTAGTAACTTAGCTAGAAGAGATATATTGGCAATAATGGTACCAATTTATTTACATCGTCCGCCGGTCGAATTTGGAGCGAGCTCGAACGCCAACACTGTAAAAATATACAGCGCCCTCGCAACACATGACTTCTAACGGCAAATTTACAAGTTTCGATATCGATACATTATATTTTCTAATCGATATAAATACTACCTATGTACACATACATGCTCGATTAAACAAAACTTTCATTTGCTCTTATTCTCCATAAAAAACTTTCATTTACTCTATTATATTGCTTCCATTTCATTATCTCCCGTTTTGATTGTACATATAGTTTAATTTGTCCTGCCATCTTAAATATCACATTGATTCGATATTGTACATAATACAACAGTATAATCGTCTTAGGCTTAGGTATTTCATTAATTTATAATAATACAGTTCAGTGTTCAATGTTTTCTTCGTGATAATACGTGTTTCTTGTCCGAGATAGGCATACAATCGTAAGCGTACATTGCTTATAGAAACTAGATAATAATATAAATCTAAAAATAATATATTAAAAACAAATAACCTTTTGTTAAATAATTATTATGAATGATGAAATTATAGTGTATAATTACATATAGATAAATAAGTCGGTATCTACAACAATATTAGAAGAAAAAAACATTCAATATAGATAGAATGCTATTTTTCCTGCCTGTAATATATTCGATCTTAGGAAACTAATAAATTAGAAAACTTACATAGACCAAATACACTAAACTAATACTAAACCAAGGAAGACGATTTCGGTCCGAAATGATAAGCTAGGATAGAATAAGATTAACACACTTGTAAATTGATATGAGTGACGGCATTTACGAAGTATAGAGCGAGAAATGGTCTGGTTTTCTTATAAAAATGTAGTAAGAGTATTTGACTACAGTTGGCTGTCAAAATTTTCAATAAATGAGGCATGGAACGTTCCGAGTCTGGCAGATAACCGCTGGAGTACAAAATAACGTAATATGGGTCCTGCAGGCCAAGTGTTAAATACATATTTAACATATCTGTTCGATATGAATCGGTTTATTACCACTGATGTTAACTGTTGTTAAAATATATTGGTTAGCTAGTTTTATCATTAAATTTTAAGGAAATAGCCAGATATACCTTTAGTTAATTCAATACACACAAGAATTTGCCTGAAGGACTAAATACATGAATACTGCTATTACACTACTTCCACCACTTTTCGTACAATACTTTTCACCATCTTTCAGTATTATTATTTTTCTCCATCTTTATTGTTTTTATTATTTCATTATTATTTTTCAGTGAAATATGATATTTATAGTAAATAAGACATACTGCTTAATTGATAACAGATTTTCACTTTTCAGACTGGATGAGCCCCTTCGACCGAGTAGTGTGCGGCGAATTTAATGGTATTTATACTTTTATATATATATATTTAGTTATAAGATGTTTTTTTTATATGTACCTACTTATATTACGTTCCTATCACATATTATCTTCGATACTAGAATTAATGTAAATCGTATTATTATAATTTAGCTCTGTGGCTTAAAACTTTCAACAAAGTCACTAACTAGTACAGCTCTGACTCGAGCGATGTTCTAAAAGATTTTTTTATCGTTTTATTGTAGAATTTCGGAAACCATTCATAATTATATGAACTATATTAACCATTATTACATCATATAATAATAACGAAAATTAGCAGACTTTTCAAAAAGTGTAGTATGCGCAAATTCTACATTCCCTATATATATATATATATAAATATATATATTCTCTTACGCTTAAAATAAATCAATGGAATAGTAATCATTATTACTAATAATTTTAATGACGATTATTATTGCATTTAATATATTTTACCATCTTGTATAAAGAGTACTACATCTAAAGAATTGATAATAAAAAAATATGAATTTGTTTTTTTTTTTTTTTAATATCAGTGTAAATTCCTGTTGTATCGATTGATAATACAGAGAAATATTAAAATATGGATGAAAATCGTCGTTCCGTTCGAGGTCATACGGAAATATTAGCTATACGCGTACATCCGTCCAATTTGCTTTATCATCTTTTTTGTCTCATGAAAATTTACGTATCGTCACCAATATTGCAGAAGCACGTATCTTGATTTTTTTAGTTTTACCCTTTGAAGACTATGGCCGCATACGTGCGTCCGTGCGTCTTGTCGCATTAATTTTAAAGCAATTCTTTTATTTTTAAATAAAATGTTAAAATTTATTTTAATATACATACTAGATAGATCTATAAATGAGAATTGGAAGTCATTACAACCATATCATTTATTTTTAAGCTAGAAAAAAATACAAAAACATTTCGAAAAAAAAATGAAAAAAAAGGTTGACTCCGTTATTGAAAAAAATCTTTACACCCTTTCGATAATTATTATGTTTTGTAAAGAAACGAACGATTATTTATATTGTTATTCATAGAAATACATAAGATTCCACATAAATCAGTCACATGTGTTCAAACTTGTTCTCAAGTGTTCCTTTGATTCCAAAATAGGAATTGCCGCATGTGTTAACGTTACACACACTCTTACCAATTTTGAATAACTTTTCAGTTTATTTTGTTCATTATATGGAAATATAAGTTCATTATTTATAAATCGGCATATCCAAATCGATTTATTTTATGATACTAGTTGAATTGACACCATTGAAAGATTGTAATGTTTTAAAAGTCTGTGCATAAAAAATTAACTCATAATCAAAGGGTTAAGTCACTTTGTAAAGTATAGTTTTATTTTTTGCAATCTCTTGTATGATTTATACATGGCAGATTTGTTTATAAGACGTGCTTAAATTATGTGTTATTATAAAAATATACCAATGATACAAGATATAACAAATAATAAAACTTTACAAAGTGACTTAAATGACAAAATATCAAGATACGTGTTCCTGTAATACTGGCGACGACATGTATTTTTGTCTCCTTTAAAAACCTAAACATTTTTACGTTTTATGTCAGTTACAAACAGATAATTTTGCTTGTTGGCAGTATATTTATGATAAACATTTAATTTTATTAGCAATGAACGTGCTAACATCAATGTCGGCTTATTTACAACTGTGAACATTGGTAGACCCATCAGTGTGCAGTGAAGTAACTAGCTATCTCTGGTACAATATATTCTGTGGTAGGTAGGTGATTCTGTGTATAGGATATAGTAGCCGACACACGGGAATGTAGACCGCTATTAAATTTTGCATTCTTGCCTAATGAGATCCAACATGCAATGTCTGCGAAATTTTCCGCTTTCGCTGAGTTGCTCCAAGCGTACATGCCCCCCCGTATTCTAACTAAACATATCTGTATGCCCATGTACATTATCCGAAAGATCATTGGAGGATATTAGGAAGGCTTCTATATTTATGTATGCATACAAGGAGAAGGTACATATGAAGCATTAATTTGCCAGGAGCCTGTATACCTAATTAAATTTTGCCTTTTATATTGAACACGAAATCTTTTGTTTATTTTTAATCTGAAAAATTACTGCAATATATAATATATTGTTATATTATTAATTTGATATTACAGTATCCCACATTGGTTATTCATTTGTTGTTTTGACACGAACCTTGTAAATAGTTATTTAAAAGAATAACATATAAAGAAAAGATATGAACTATGTTGACAAACATATACATATTTTGATGATTTTCCTCCCATTTGTATTGGTACCTAGATAATGTCAACGGCCAATAATGATTATACCTACAAGTATTATGTGTGTGGGCTATTAGTTGATATAAAAAAAGACCACTGTAAAAGATCATGCAATTTCCACTGGAATGTGATTTTTTTTACCAAAAAAATTATTTCCAATTATTAAAATGTCATAATTCAACAGCAAAATAAATGCTCATGCTTGATGACCAAATCGTACTGTGAACGCTTCTCAATTTACCATGAGACAGTTTTTATGATTTTTTTTTTGTTTGGGTGTATGTATAATATATACATGGGAATAAACTAAAATATTGGAATTTCGAAAATCATTTGTTCATTCGGCTTGTAATATCCCTTACGCCTACTTTAATCCGCATATCAAGGACATACATAAATGACCGCTATTCAAATAGCATGCACATTTAGTCATTCTTCTCTGTTTCACCTCATCGTCGATATTTCAGTAACTACGAATCAATATTATATTGCTTTCTTAATCAGTTTCGTCGTAATAACGATGATTTTTAATTAATAACTAACCAATTATTGTTAAATATTGTTGTAACTTTTACATAGATTCTCGGAAAAAGTCAAATATAACTTATTATTTATTGAATATCATATCTTAGTCGTCAATTAGGTAAGGTACCCTCATACAAATTATCAGGATGTTTGTATTTCCACAAAATCTTTGCATATAATTTAAGTATGATAACTATTGAAAGAGGTGTATAAAATGTAAATATAAAAAATTATAATCCATACAACAGGAAATCAATTTGTATGCAGACTGAATACTAGCTACTGTATTTCTAAGGATCAAACTTCATACGTGTAACTTTTGTAATTATCATTAATTTTAAAAACTTTTAATTTTCAATACTTATATATAATATTACAAGATGATGTAGTATTTAAATATTTGAAAGTAATGGATTGGCTCCCTATTCTTTCTCGGTGTAATACATATGTAGACATTTAATAAAAATCTTAAGCATTTTAGGTAATATATTTTATTATCATTATTAAATAGTAGTAGAATCTGTAGATCGCGTATTAAAATATCACAAAAATACCTTCATGTGTATAGTTTATCCAGGGATGTAAATATTTTTAAAATTACTAGTTTGTCAATGGTGTCAGGGAAACAATTTAGAAGGGAAAGTAGGGTTATTTTTTCCAAGTATTTTTTTTAAATATTTTAAACAATAAAAGGTACGTCAACCTAGTATATAAATAAAATCACCAAAAGCTTGTTGCACAAAGCAGCAATGAAGGGTTGGGAACCCTTTTGCATTGCTTTGTTTACACAATGCGCGAAGATTTCACTTCCATACAATCGTTTATTGTTATCTATTATTGCAAAAAAGGCTTGTAAATAGTTGCACAACTGATGGCCATAAAACTTTCTCCAGCAACATTCGGTTTTTTGCAAAATAACGTGACATTCGGTTTCTTATTGTAAATCACCTTTTTACGACAGTGTAATATAATTTTTCTTTTTGTGATAACAATTTCTAACTACTTAAATACAGTTACATTGTAATCAATTATAGTACCTGGGTGATCTTTAACAGTTTATAAAAATTCAATGTACTGTTCCACAGTTATTGCGTATTCGCTTTTTAAGTACATAACTAATTTAATTATATGCTTTATACTTATAGGATTTATTTTAAAAAATTGAAATTCTCATGGATATATATTTGCAAACTGTGCTTATCTTTTTGGGATCTTCTCGTTGTTTCCGTTTATCGTAAAAATCACGAGATGGCAGTATTTAACCAGCCACAATCTACTCGCCAGGCTAACTATACTAAATCTCGGCTCGTTGGTTTTTTTAACCGTTTCATCTGCTCCAAGCTTATTCCCGATCGTCTTTTCGTTGTTTGATTTAAACTTTTCCTTATAGTCTTGTCATTAACCTCTCCATGCAGTCTCTTTTTTGGCCACTAAACAACGAAGTAAACAATGCATAAAACACTAAAGTTAGCGATAAATACTTAGTACTAATTCAGCAGTATACCTGCCGGACTATGCGCATTCTAAGGCATTATGTATTTGACTTGGTTTGTTATAGACTAGAGGTCGGCAAACCCTGGCTCTTGGGGTATGTACGCGCGGGTCTTTTCCGTATTTTTTTTTTTGTTGATTTCGCGTAATTTTGGTTGTTTAATGTAATGTCTTTCCAGTAGCGTAGAGGTAGGCGTGCGTGCCTTGCATTTAGGTAATGCAGATTTGACTCCCATACCTGCTGGATTTTTCAAAAATCTGAAAATTCAGTACTGAGTAACCATTGGGTTGAGTAATTGTCTGTCAACCAAATCTCGTAAAAATAATTTATCAAGATGTGTTTTCATATTACAGAGATTTAACCTTAACCTTATACTTTCGGAACGGATGTTGTAAAAAAAATGCAACTTGATAAAATTGTCGAAATTCTCGTTTTTTCTTGCTCTTCTTTTGTGGCTCTCGAAATTATTCAAAAACGTTGTATTACTCATATTAGGTTCTTTTGGTCCAAGAGTTTCCCGACTCTTGGTATATACTATGAAGCACAGCTGTCAACTTCAAACGAGCTTTTTCCCTTTTAAGCTTTCGCATTTAAATACCTAGTGCAATCTTAGTTCCATATACTTATTGCTATGCATTATTGATTTCGACATAAATTAAATCACTTAAAAATAATACAAGTAAAGATTATATAATAAATCACATATTTACTCCAAGAGTCAAAGTATTGTTGATAAAGTAAAGCCGTTAATGCCTAAGGCTATAAGTAGCTTCTAGTTTTTTAGCTCTCATGGTAGTTTCAAATTTTTATTTCCTTTCAAAAACTGTGGGTTCTCAATTTCTTTTAGCTTTCGCACTAACTTGCGCCCCCTTAATTCGTGCGCATAGAGCAACCTGTTCGAACTGCTCCTCGATAGCTACGCCACCGATGGCATAATAATGCTCATTTTATTTTTCCTACATAACTATTAGATACTACTCATCATGTGTAACTAACGTTTTATCTTTTTGATAATTTTGAGAGTTTTAAATACACATAATATACATAATATACGGGTACAACTTATTAGAGGATATTGACCGCTGACTGTGGAATATTCCTATGCGTTTATTCATATTTATCTTACCGAGTGCGGTGGTTTTACATTCCTTCACATATACACATAGATAGTCTCTTAGTACTCGTATCTTGTAACCCATATATTCGACGAGATAGAAACTTTTTTTCTTTAAATCTAAATAAAAACATTTATCCAAAAGTACTTGGGAGTGTGAGCCATTAGTATTTGATATCCCGACACAGCGGGGTCATTATAAAAATAAATTCAAAGAACATACATGCCACATAAACCCATCCTGCGGTTAGGGACGGTCTATCTTCTGAGACCAGGATTTATATAGGTACGAGATATAAATGATTAAATTCTACCTCACAACCGTTGTTATATTACTGCGTTCCGACAAGCGATACTAGACCTTATGTAATGTTAGTTTTAATGTGTAAATCTCGCGATCGCGTGAAGTGAGATGGGCCGATTCGGAATGAAATGATTCGAACAATGCATTGGTCGAATTGCCATTAGCATAAATAACGACGGCTTCGGCCGAGATGTTGGTCGGTATATAATTCACATGCTCTTGAGAGAACCTTTGGCATTTGCAACAATACCTGGAGATTTACTCTTGTATATACATAAGCGCGCACCTATCTACATTCCATGTGAACGTTTATAAAAATATGTAGACAGAAATCAAAAGCGCGAGCTACGAAAACTATGTTTGTTGGACCTCCGATGTCTCTTAGATAAGTTAAATCTACACAAAATCCAGGAAGACTTTTGTTTTTCCCTGGTGGGTAGATTCTTTTTTTTTTTGTAGGTTTCACCCTTTTCTAGGTTGCGTAAATTATAGCGCAGAGCCTTCGGGGTCATAATTTTTCATAAAAATAAATTTATATTTATGTTCCACCGTCAACATTTCTCCCCTAATCTGACAGTATTTTTCAGCTTTAAGCTTCGCGGCCTACTAAAATATTCTTCTTGGGAAAATTCGCTTTGTTTACTCCATGCTTTTTCGAACACTTTGCTTTAGACGTTAATTTACCGTTTATTCATCTCTATCGCCGAATTTCGCGCATGACTTATCAATTCTTTGTTTTCGAGCTTTTGAATAAATACTACTCCACGAATGAAGAATCACAGAGCTAAAAATTCTACAACTTGTGAACTAACGTTTCAGTAGCTAACTATTCACTTTAAACATTTCCTCCCATATAAAAAAGTCACGTGACAAAATGGCCGCTCACTAAATTTGGCGACCATAGTAGAGTCAAAAGCAAACACGGCTTTCTTTCAAGTAGAATTTGCAAAGTTGGACTTCTTGACATGTGTAGAAACAAATCCATCATTAATCAAATTTAATATTATTATATCTGTGTAATAATAATAATAATGACATTTAAAATGTCTTTGATTACAATACTATACTCCTACTGTAATGTTATACTGTCCAGCTGTCTAGCATAATATATACATTAAATTAGTTCGTAATACTTTTTAACACTTACAATTTTTCTCAAAATCTCATCCGTGGTAGAAAGCTGATTTTGCTTTTAACTCCCTTATAATATCCGCATCAAAACTAACAGAGTTTGAGTGCAGGGCATCAAGGGGAAAGCTAACAACGAATCCTTGTGATAAATAATACACCACCAAGATATATCCCAGCATTGTAAACGTTTATATATTATATATCTATTGCAACTCGAAAATATTTTTTTCTACAATATTTCTTTTGCGTTATTCACATATTTATATTTCCCATCGTACTTTTATTATAACAATATCAAAAATATAATCTTACCATAAGTTTTATCTGAATACACAATACATTAATAACTTAACTTACTGTTTAACTACTGTTATATAGATACTGTATGAAGGTATTATTGGAATTCTCATAATAATAATATACTATTGCAGGGAGTTGCATATATTATACATATATATTGTTATTTTAATGTTCTATATAATTCTTATCTAGTTTTTATGTAAGTATAGGTATTCCGGTCTATTTATTTTGAATATGTATTCTGCATATTTTTCGGCGTTTCACAATACCATTGATAATGTGAATAAAGATAAGAATTTCATTATCACTGTACTCAGATCTCGATTGAATTTATTTCGACCTACTACTGTTTAAATTAATAGTCTGCATTACTTTAAAAAGAGAAATTTCTTATCTGAGTGATTTAAAATTTCATTATTTTTATTTTACGAATATTTGGCTGCAAGGAAGTATGATAAGCTTATACCTACACATTAATTAACGTTTCTCAAAGCTATTATATAATTTACTTATATTTAATTTCATTACCTTATTATGTAGCCAGTGCCATGCTGTGGATAGGAAGGGCTTTGTACAAAAAAATTTGAACCATCACGTTTTCACTGATTAATAAATTACCTTCATGGTTATAATATTGAAACATACATATATAATATGTAATATTAATAAATTGTCTCCCCGGTAAGCGTAGTTGGTAGCGTGTGGGCCTAGCAATCCGGGGAATGCGGGCTCGATTTCTCATCTGGTCGGATTTTAAAAATCTGGAAATACAAGACGGATTCCCATTGGGGTTGATCAATTGTCTGACAAACGATTCTCGTGAAAAATATTCTGTCGAGACGTCTTCACATTTTGGAGATCCATATACTCCACTTTCGGCGGGGATTTCTTCACACTGTATGAGTATGTAGACATTTGCTCCATTTTGGGAACGAACATGGTATTAAAAAAAAACATATTTTAAACTTTTTATCCCTCATCTCAGTATTTTATTTTAATACCTTATGTTTGTATAGTACTTATAAGTACCACTTAATTTATTAAAAAAGCCCATGTGCGGTGGACAACCTGGGCATTAGAACGACGCGGCCCTTTGTACAGCTTACATACATTCCACGTAAAGCAGTCGCTCTAGGTATATAATATAATTACATATATACTACGATTGCAAGGTTTTATCTAATCTGAGAAATTTAAAACAGTATCTCCTATATTCGCCCACGTGGTATATTTTTATAGAAATACCACTTATCAGTGATGTATTATGATTTTAGATTGTTGTAGGTACTACAGTAAACTACGCCACTGTATTGTGCTTAAAAATATTTAATTACATGGGTTGGAATGTACAAATACCCCCTTTTAGAATTTTATATACATTCTTGTCATTGCTGGGAGCTGATCTTTTATCTACATTATGTATATACTGTGTGGTGAATTATGCAAAGATAAATAATTGCGGCTTGTCTGCATCATTAAGCCAGCCTTATATAATTTTATAGACCATTCTACACGCTGCTTACATACGTAATCAATATGATGACTGAATAACAATGAAATTAATTTGTTGCCAGTGAAAGTGAACCAACTCAGTCCGAAAAAAATCATCTAGTATTGGCCATAAGAATTTGGCTCTATGTTTCAGTGTCACACGCGCGAGCAATTAATAGATATTATGCTACAGTAATTGTCAAAGTTTTTTATTACTATGTACATTATTTATTATTGCAATATGTAACACCAAGTGTTGTCAAAATGTTCAGCAATATTTGAATTAAAAATGAAATGAATATTTTTTTCATTTAATCGACCAGAATAAGAAGATAACGTTTTGTTCTTGCCATTTCGAAAAATACAAAAAAAAAATATCAAACTTAGCATTTAGTTTTCCCATTTTCTCTACACGGTGACCTTAAACTCTAATTATATAGTGTATACATAAAGCTGGCTTTTTATGTTCCCCAGAAAGTTGAAATTTAATGTTACAGTGATATATTTATGGAAAAAAATAACGTTTTTATTCATTAGCTGTATCTTTAACCAAATAACTCATGTCTCCCAAGGACGGAGTCGTATATCTAATAAAGTATTTTTTTTTTTACAATATGTAGAATTTCTTTCCTTTGATATTTATTAACACATTCGTTTAGTATATTTGGTGATAATTTAGTGTTCTGTAAATGACAACAAAATAACATGTGTTAAATATTTTGAATTTGCTATGTTAATTATCATATATATGGTATGTGATAAAATCTTGTGCTATTTTTTTTTTGTGTTGGACGTAAGTATATAAATTTGCATGTACATTTTTGTACGAAGGTATTTTACTATTTTAGAAACTCAGGTAGGCACCAGTTTATTACATAAAAACGTTTAAAAAAGCAACAATCAGACTTACAAAACTGTCCACGCCAGTTTATTGTTTTATTGTATAACAAACTACGGTATGTTCACGGCAGAAATGCATAACATAACCTAGAATGTTTATGTCCCCAAAAATGGACGTTAAATCCACGACCTTGAGGGCAATAAAAGTTTAACTGCCACTATAATACTAACGCAAGATGCGAGTTGAATGGCTAATAAGGAGGCCTTACGATCGTCGCGAATCGTTTCATTCCGTCATCACATTATGACGTATGACAGCGATTTTACGATATATTTATAGTGCGAATTCAATCTATGTAAAGTATGTTGTATAATTATTACATATTTACATAGATTCATAATGCTATTTACTAAAACAGCTCAAAAGGCTATTATTCATTATCATCATTGTAGACAAGGGTGGACCCTACTTTCTTCAAACAAACTCATCCTTTAGTTTATATCGTAAATGTTCCCTTGTTGAGTCAATTCACACCTAAAACTAGCGAATTTATTTCCACTATCTAAGCTACCGAAGATGCGGTATGGCTACACTTTGTCTTCTGTCGTACTTAAAGATGGCCGAGGACTGTTTTTATACCTGCATACATTGTCTTAACTCATTAAATATACTGTATCTTCATAGTTACTATCACAATTAGTAACTAATAAAGAATGTGATGATTGTAAAAAATCACTTTATGGTTTTAGTAGTGAAAATAAAACACTCATATGTAAAAAGTATACTTAAATATCACATTATTAGTATTAGACTATGTTCAGTTCATTGTTACATAAAATTATTTCAATTTAATAAATAATTTTCTAATGATATGAGTACACGTAGTCGTTTGACCGGCCGCCGTCTTTCTAGTGTTGAACAACCGCGTGGACGTTTTGTAAATATTTTTTTTTGCAAATTGTTGGTATTGCGGATTAGAAAAAAACTGCGATTACTTCTTCTGGGCGTGTATTTTTGATTAGGTGTCTTTGTCACATTGAAGTGTTTTTGTTTTTGTTTTCGATGCACAATATGCGATTTCAATTTGTGGCTTGGACGTCTGCTTAACTAAATCCTACTAAAATATCATTTCCTTAGCGTGAATCGCATGGATTGACCAGCACATGGAGTACTGTCACCCGTTTTGCTTTCCCGCCAAATCAAGTGCAATGAACTTGGCCTGTCGCGTCTGGCGAGTTGTGATCGGTGCATCGCGAATGAGAATAACATCGGAGTCGCCGTGACGGACCACTCACTGTCGCCAGTATTTTAAAATTTATTGGTCTCCGTGCGTAACTCTTTTTTTTATAAATCGCTTATTTACACATTCAAATGGCGACGCATTTCGACACCGGCAAAGGAAAGGAAGTGCGCGTTTTACTAACTATAAATTATGTATAATACCTATTTGCTTATGAGTAAATAGTGTAAAAGATTTACGGACCTAGCGTAAATTTGTAATATTTTTATATGCAAACATGCATCATCTTCACATAACATTTGGTTGATAAATAAACACAAAACAAACGAACACGTAGAAAACTGAATACAGAAAAAATTATCGTATTTTAAATGATAAATATTTAATAATTAAACGTTTAAATAAACCAAAACACGATATACAGTTGAAATGTCTTTATAACAGATACCGAAGTAACGTAATTTCCAGTATAACGAATATGTTTTGCCATACAGAATATGCAATATGTAATAATCTTTTCGTTTATACAATACAACGAAACGAAGAGTGGTTCCACGAGTTTCGTTAAAACGGGATTTGGACTATAATAATCTTGAATTTCTATTTCATGTTTCAAGACTCGTTTTCTATATTCTTCTTTCTTAAAACATGTTCGCTCCTAAATTGGAGGATATGGAATCTACACAGTGTGAATATATTCACTCGAAAAGTGGAGTATATGGATCTCCGCAATGTGAAGACGTCTTGAAAGATTTTATTTTTCACGAGAATTGTTAGTCAAACAATTACTCAACCCAATGTTATACTATCACACTATAATTTATAATTTATATCATTCTGTGAAAATAGAATAAATAGCAAAGATATTGGTTTCGTATACAATAATTTATGAAAAACATTAACTCCTATCTTGTCATTTAACGTAAGATACAGGAATGTTTAATATAAATTGTAATTGATAATATTCTTATATATATATATAGTGGTGTCTCGTTTGTCTTGCATTGAATCATCTCGAGAAATAGAATTTTTAATAACAATTGTTTAACATTGTATTAAATTGCAATCGACACTATTTAAATTCACTGTACAATCTGTACGCACATAGTATAAAATAAAGTGTTGACCGATGGAGAAAATTGTGTCCGATTTGCAAAGGTGTGGGATTTTTAACTAAATTTTACTCACGAATGCCAGCGTCTGGTATAGGCGCTTTCAATATATGGCCCGTAAGCTCGCAGTGACTCAGTAGCTATACACACATATTAAATAAATATAACTTAACCTAGCTAACACAAGAATCTGTTCAGAGTTACATAGTGTAAAAAATATCACAGCGTAGAAAATCTGTAGTTAAAAAATAGTGGAACGGAAAAATGGCTAAATTTTTCAATATAGATTTTATTCGAAAATCGGAATGGACAAAACTTAACACATGTTATATCTAAATGATATAAGCTGAAAAAGCCGAATTGATGTATAAATTTAGATAATTAATATTTTCGACTGATGCTGCTTGATGGAAATTGATTTTAAATTCTAAA
>JAGVSQ010007639.1:1590-15127 GCA_022683975.1 Rhyacophila evoluta
AAAAGCTGTAGCCTTTAAAAATATATAAAAGAGAAGTAAAAGTGGCTAGGCGTGTTTACTTTTACTATTATATATTTGCTTGATTTATATAATATATGTTATTTAAAAAAATATTTTTATACTTCGTCATATTCTAAATGTTCTAAACTAAAAATGTGTATTATTTTCAAGACTAAAAAATTAAATTAAAATAACCATGTTAACATTTATGTGATATATATTTTTTGACAATTGAATAACTCTATTATTAATTAATTGGATGTTGATTAATTTTACTATAAAAACAATGTTTTGTCGATAGCTATTTCGATTGTGACACTATCATCACGATTATAACTGGAAATGAACTGCACTGTCTTATAAATAAAAAAAATAGACGTTATTTTTCAGGCTTATTAGATTTATTATCTATTTTTTCTGTTTCCCGATTTCTTAGTAACGTTCATTGGTGTAGCATAAACACATGTATCAACAGTGTTTATGTTATTCGGTTCTGCCCAGTTGCGGAGAATAAACACGGGGGCGGCGTAACGGACTGGGGCGTTGTTCGATTCCCGGTCTCATTTTTACGACCTGGTCACGTTTCTCTCGCTAATTGAGCAGACTGATTGATTGGCACATCCGCCAAATGACATCGATAACGACTGCGACAGTGGCGTTTTGTGTGCATTATATTTTATTCTACTGATGCTGATGCTGACTATCCGTGTATTCCAGCGCTTAACAGCTTTCAGACAATTCTCGAATTCGTAATTTCAGACGAGTAGGGTTACCTAAAATTAGTAGATGTTTCATTTTCAGGGAAAAAATAATGGTCACACACAAATGATTAGTTGCCGCTATTTTTATCCATAAAACACATTCAAGTTAGCATGCACAATTATTTGATATGAACTATAAGACCGGCCATCTACCGACATAAAATGAAATAACAAATAAACCATTTATTTATACGGTAAGCTTCAATTATTAGTATTGCTTAATTTCCCTCCCCGTTAGCGTAGTTGGTATCGTGCGGGCCTAACGATCCGTGGAATGCTGGTTCGATTTCCCATCTGTTGTATTTAAAAAATCTAAAAATGCAGAACTGGATGCCCGTTGGGTTGAGAAATTGTCTGCTCTTGCAGAGATCCATATACTCCACATTCAGAGTGAATTTCTTCACACAATGTAGATCCATATGCTCCACTTTGGAAGCGAACATGGCTAAAAAAAAATCTCTTCAATTTGCCCAACAACAGTTTTGAAAGTAAATAGTTTATATTACAAAACGAAATTAAAATATTGGTAGGTACAATTTAATTATTTAAAAAATGTTGTTAATAAAATATTAAATGATATGAAATTAATAGTAAACCTATTCAATCGATAATTAGTAGTTCTAACTAATGTTAGAGAGACTCAAGTCTGAACTGAATTTAAAGTCTTTATTTACTTCATTACCCTCCTTGTGAGGTTCATAAAACGAAAGCAACGAAATAACAGTGTAATAATATCGTAAATTCTTTAACACGTGGTCACCGTATTTTTATGTTCGTTCATGCATACTTGCGCAAGTTTGTATTAGCGTTTATAGCCCCTCTAATATGAGTACATTCCTGAATTATCTCTTAAGTAATAATTGATTCATTACGATATCGATTTTATTTATAAATTGTTGCAATTTTCATTGTTTTTTTTTATAATGATTGTCAAATCGATAAAATATTTTATTTTTATTCCATGTGGGTGCTATCACTGTTTACATTGAGCCTTATCAATATTCAAACACTTGATTAAAAATATCTTGAGTATCTATTTATTATATACACTATGATATAGTGCAAATGCTGACACTATTTTTAATGCATATTATGTGTAGAAATATTTATAAAAATAGTGCTAGATAATATCAAATTGAATGAAACTTTTCAACTCATTGATGTTCCAATCCCCCAACATTTCTTAACATCTTTATGCAACTACGGGATTTGAACTAGCGACTTTTAAAATCTTGCCAATCATCACGGAACGGTAAAAAATCACATGTAAATGCGTACAAACGATATGGTATCCATCACCTGTGAAATATACATGTTTAATTTAGGTAAGCAAAGACGTCCAATCCACAGAAACACGCAAGAGAAAAGCGCTTTTGAAATTTTAAAGAAAAAAATTAACATTTATTATGAATTTTATGTTATTAATACTGTAATATGAAATTTGTAAGCTTACGTGGCATATACTACATCATTCTTGATTATTAAATTATCGAAAAACGTACTACTTTAAAAGTTAATAAATGTTTTGTGGGTGCTAATTTAAATTTAGGTCGTTTTGTGCTTGTATTTTTATTAATATTATGTTAGACTTTTCCCGTAAAACATTAGAATTGGTTTTATTTAGTGTATTTTTGTTTATAAATAAAACGATATATCAATGCAATATCATACAACAATAAATACGTAAATTTATTGAAAAAAACATGTGAAAGTGACATTATGATAATAATTATAATTTAGAATACATTATCACAATTTGGCCGCTCTCATTTTTTAATCAAAGGAGCACTCGAGATCAAAATTGAACGCATATGACTGATGTATGTGAGATTTTATCTATTTTTGAGAACAGCAATATAAATAATCTTTTGTCTCTTCACGAAACATAATGATTATCGAAAGAGAATAAGGGAGTTTTTCAATGCTGAATTCAACCCTTTTTTTACTCATTTTTTTCCGCAATGTTTACGTATTTTTCAATAGTAAAAACTTCGACATATCATTGATAGATCTATCTAATATTTATATTTAAAGAAATAACGAATGGCTTAGAAAACCGGGCTACAAGGCGCGCTCATACGTATATATCCAAATCGAACCGTAAATAATCATACAGTGTGCATATAAGCCAGGTATTAATATAATAAATATTGTACGTATTTTTAATAATGCCAATAGAGATACAAATATGAAAACGATCGTAAATATAGTGTATGTTATCTTATCACCATCTTATAGTTACTCCTCTTATAAATTGATAAATAAACATATGTAAAATATATATTTACAGTTCGTAGTTTTCATTGGCGGAATCAGTCGAAGTGTTGGTATTGACGTGATACAAACAGATGCAGTTTGACGTTTGGTATTGTGCCACGTGTATTAATTTGACTTCCACCGTGTGTACAGTCTTCTTTGGGAATTTCATTAATAATTATGTATGAAAAGCTTATTTTTTACTTTAAAAGCGCATCATTTGATTAAGTGCTTTTCTCAATTTTATCTTAAGTCTCGCGATCAATAAAAAACATGTTTTAACCAACAGTATTTCATTAACTAACTACAAGAAGTGTTTGTATAATGTTTATAAATCAGTGATAAAAGACTTAAATTACTTATTTCTAAACCTATAAAAAATAGCAAATAAATAAGTTATTTCCCTCTTGCATGAGCTCCACATCTCTATGGTGGTTAAGCTTTTATTTTCAAGCACTTGATATAAATTGTAAAACAAACTATTTAATTTATTTTGTGTTTATTACGCAATACTGTGTTTGTGTTGTCATTATTGGTATTTTAAGTAACCTTTACGTATTAATTAAAATAGTGTAGTTATAATTTATTGTAACAAAATGGCAACATCATAAGATCAAAATTTTATTTTTACCGTCTTTTGTTTTAAATAAGACAATCTTTAATAATCCAAGTTTGAATTTCTATAATGAATTGATTGATAGTTTTTCTTCTTTGTATTGAAATTTGAAATCATAGTCTTTTAAATTGTTTGTGAAATAGTATATAAATCTTTTGAGTATTTAATTTTATTTTAATGTCTACCATATACAACTAATTGATCTGTTATTTCAACATTGATTAATGTAAATTATTTATAATATTATGTGCATAAAAAGATGTTCAATTGTATGTATTAAAATGTGACATTTAAATAATATAAAACGGATTTTTTCGAGAATTTCCATGCGAGTATATTTGTTCTAAATTGTATAAAGTTTAAACGATGTCTTAAAGACGAAACCGTTCATCATAATCTACTTCTTCTTCTATATCCGCTCCCTAAGTGGAGCATATGTACACCATGTGCCGCCGTCAAGAATCGCTGTCGCCAGTATTCTTGCGTCCTCCCAGGTCATACCCGCATCCCGTTACTCCACCGAATCATATAACATTTAGAAATAATATGTATGTTATCTATTTACGGTAATAGCTTTGCATTAAATATCATAATTAAATGGTTATATTTTTTATATATTACTTAAAATTGTTTTTTGTTGTTCCAGAGTTTCTCAACAATGAACTGATCACAACTATCACCATCAAACCAAGAAGAAAGGAATATATAAATAATAAAAAAAACATTCCATCAAAGTTAAAATATTTCAAGTGAAGCGAACTCCATCAATTACAAGTAGTATTGAAAATTGTGGATTGAAGTGGTTAAAATTACATAGTTATTGTGCTTTCGCGTGGAGGTTTTAGTGTATGCGTTGTTAGGTTAAGTTGTCGTGCGATGGTCACTTTTGCAGCTCGGTGAAGGCTTCATCATGCCTTCCGGGGTGGTAGGAACGGCGGCGGTGAGTCCGGGCGCGGGGGAGACGCCCGAACGGAGAGGGAGCACATCGTCAGAAGGCAGCGCCGCAGGAAGCGGCTTACACAGCAGATCTGTGAGTTTTTAAATCTTTATCACTGCAATAATTCCACGTGTAAATGGCATAACGTGATATTTTAACGAAATTTGCAAATGAAGCTACACATTTGTACAATATTTATTTTCGTTACGTCTCCGAAAGTTGAGTATGCGAATCTCCACAATGTGAAGACGTCTTATCAACAGATTATTCTTCGCGAGAATTGGTTGTCGGCCAGTTGGTCCACCCAATGGTCTTGCATCATGTTTATTTCAGTTAATTTAAAACTAATTTCTTCTTGATATTATACATTATGAATACACTTCATTTATTTCATATTCGCCATTTACCGAATACAAAAAAATATTTCAATATTGATGATATGGAGAGAGACAGACCGGTCTCCCTGGTAGCGCAGTTGGTAGCGTGCGCGCTTAGTAATCTGGGAATTCGGATTCAATTCCGTATCTGTCGGATTTTTTAATTCCAAAAAATGCAGGACTTGAAGCCCATCAAGTTGAGCAATTGTCTGTGAAACCATTCCCGTAAAAAATAATCTATCAAGACGTCGTCACATTGCGGATATCCATATACTCCAGTTTCGGAGTGGATACCTGTACACTGTGTAGATTTAAATGCTCCACTTTAGGAGTGAAAACGATATAATATATATAACATTGTTTTTCGTCGAAATCTATTTCGGTTGTGTCACAGTTATCAAAATCAATCTTAAATATTCAGAAAGAGTTACAAATAAAATTACTAAACCTACAATTAATATTTTTGACTGATGGCGCTTGATGGAAATTGATTTTAAATTATAAATTACTTACTATTATGTTATATGTTCGCTCACTGCCCACATATAATGTAGCCTGAAGATGCCGAAAGGCGAAACCCGTCTCTCTCTCACATATGGAAGTTTACCAGTATTAAATAATTTGGAATAGTAAACCTATACTATTAGGACTGCCATGTGATGACAGTTACGGACTTGATTATTTAACCTTGATCTGTCAGAAATTCGCTTAAATTAACTACTTAATGGGCTTAAGGTATACATGAGAAATGATCGAAAGGTTTCTTACTACACTGATTGACTTTAGCTAATTTAAGTCTTGAACAATTCGCTTCACTTTTACTTATTATTTCTATTATAACGAGGTAACATCTAATCATATGGCGTTATATTAAAGCAATTTTATAATTTGAAACGCTTTTTCATTTGATATTATGCATTTTTTATTTTTTTGTTTTTGTAAATTAGTGTACTATTCAATTAGAAAACCATAGTCCAAGTTTTAAGTATTTTAAAACTGGGTTACATATAACGATATGTACACCGTGGAATTTAAAAATAAAATTCCTAACAAGGAGAAAAAAATGCATGCAAATTAATACCACACCATATGGTGAAATCTTGTACTCCCATGCCGTATCAACTATCTTCTAAAAAGGTAATCATAAACGCAGATTCTCAACACGTTACAATATATTATATTTTAATATATTAAGCGAGTTAACATTTAGAATATTTTTTTTTTATAATAGTTTAAATAATCTCGTGTAATCGTTTTTTTCCGTGGCCGAGTTGGTAAGCACGTGCGTTCTGGAAAACAAGGTCGCTTGTTCAAATACTGCTGTTGCATAAAAAACGCTGTAGTCAATGCCTGATTGAACATTTCGATATTCATGTGATTGTATCTTTTTTAATATAGATTTAGACGTCTTTAATTATAAACTCAAATAAAAAAATAAATACAGGATAACCTCGATATAACAGACTAATGTGAAAGAGCGGGCGTCCGCTAAAGCCGAATGTCCATTGTATAAAATTCCGTTTTCTTATTATTTGATTTAAGAAACTAATCAAGATTTGTCTCTACTTTCAAAGTGTATAATTTCAATAGATTCATTTTAATTGGTATCAATTGGTATAAAACTCTCATTAGTTAGTTGTAATATTTGCATTGATTTGTTGACTTGAAGAGGCTAGACAGATCACACAAACTTGCGCAATTATGCATGAACGATCATAAAAATACGGTAAAGAATTTACGATATTATAAAACTATCATTTAATTGCTTCCGTTTTATGAACTTCACAAGGAGAGTGATGAAGTAAAAAAAATACTCCGACTTCCGTTAACAATTCTTTAACTTAAGTTAGAATTACTAATTATCGATTGAAGAAGTTTTCTATTATAATCATATGGCTTAATTGTTTATTACCAACATTTTTAAGTTATGAAATTGTACGTACCACTATTTAAATTTCGTTTTGTAATATGAACTATTAACTTTTAAAACCCACAGTGCATTTTGTTGGTCAGATCGAGCATGTCAATATTAAGCAAAAATAATAATTAAAGTATACCATATCAATGGATGGCTTATTTGTTATTTCATTGTATATCGGTAGGTGACCGGTCTTATAGTTTATAACAAATACACGTAGGATTACCTAAAATTAGTAGATGCTCAGTTTTTAGGCAACAAAATAATGGTCACACACAAATGATTGTGCATGCTAACTTGAACGTGTGTAGCCTCCTTTACGAACAGATGAGAGTTGTAGTGACAAGAAAAAGAATTGAAGATAGCTGGGTTCAATTAAGCTGTGTGTGTACATTCGCATATTTTTTTAACTTATTATTTTAGATAAGAAATTAATATCAATAATAATGTATTTTTTTGTCTATTAGCTAACATTGTATTCTTCGAAGAGGATTGTATTAGAATTGATATTCGTACAACAATAATTACATTTCGTAAAAAACAAACAGATTATATTCCATCAAGCATCCTCGTTCTAAGAACGGGCTGCGTTAATAACATAATAACATTGTGTTAATATCGCCGATTGCAGATACAGGACATGGATATGTAATTCATCAGTTAACCCGTTCCTTACTAACGTTGTAAATACATTACAGAAGTTTCAACTTCGTTTTCCTTATTCGGTAAGCAAAAATGATAAGCCTTCTGCGGAAATCTTTAGATTTTTCAGTAAAGCTTTCGAAATGAAATATGATATGGCAAAATCCCGCATCATGTCGATTTTTAAAAAGTCAGATTTTTCACTAAATGATTTTGAATTTTGAGTTTTGAGCAACTTGCGCAGGCACGTTATCATGCTTTTATGTAAATTGATTGTTTACCGGCGTATAAATTCCCAGATAGTAACGCTATACTTTTGTTAAAACAGTTATTCTATTTCATGTAGGGCAGTGGTCTCCAAACGGTCGCTGTGGTATTTCCGTAGCTCACGTAGGATAATTTATCATTTTTATAAGTTGGCCTCTCAAATTTTACTATTCAACTCCTAAATGAAATATTTCTCGAACTAAATTTCAAGGAAATGCTTTACAAATTGCCGTTTCTATATGAATATTTTGGAGGAAAGTTAATGCCACTAATTCTTTTCACTAAGTATTTTTACTTTTACGCACTTATTTCAAGATTATTGATTATTATCATAGTATGTTAAGTACGCATTTTATTTTTTATTTGAAGTCCGATGTCCTAATTTATTTTAAGTAATATAATAATATTGTGTATGGTACGATGAAAAACTATGATAAAAATTTATAAAAAAGGAACATGTAGAAGTAGCAGCAAATGATTGCAATTTCCGAAAGTAGCTCTCATCCTTATTGAGGTTGGCGACCACTGATGTCGGACATATTTATTTACACTGATGTGAAAACTACTATGATATTTTTTTTAACATTCGGGATATTTTTTAAATATTATTGTCTGTTTAAATTAGTTATTGTTTTATTTATATTTTGAATAAAACCTTCGTTTGGGAAGGGTTAATAAATCTATCATCAAATGTTTAACTGGCCTATGGTCCATACTTTTTTGGTTCATGAGATCATCGACACCTAGCTAAATAAATTATTCTTTATTCTTTATGAACTGCATTTTTACGAACAAGCTTTCTTTGTGTAATGCTTAAAAGGTCTTAGGTTTTTATTATTGATAGCTTATTAATCATTAACTTGGTAGCACTCCTCTTTACAATAGTTAATTTATTATATTATTTTTGAATGAGTCTTATTTTTACTATTGTATATTTTAGTTTGATTGACTTTAATTACAATTTCCTTGGAAGTTTTTTCTAATACAATAAATTTATCTAATATCGTTATTGTAATATATACGAACAAACTAAAAACGAGTGATTTTATTTCATTTCATTTATTTATTTCACATGTTGGTAGCATTACACATTACATTTTTAAAGCATTTACTTCATTAAATACAACAACAATAGAGGAGTACAAATTATATATATAAATCAAAGTAAATATAAGAGAACATTTGAGTACGAAAAGAAAAGAAAGAGAGCGTGCCAGAAGAGTTACATAGATCCTATTCTAGAACTTTATAAAATAAAATCATTCTAACCTCACCTCACTCAAATGGAAGATATTAATAATAGAGGCTACTTCGTTAATGATAACCATAACATTCCGTATTGGTATTGCTTACTGCCAATTTTGTTTTACCGTGGAAATTATACATTTAGCAACGGGATTTAAACTCGTGTCCTTTGAATCATGACGATAAAAACACAAGCACTTACATCCGCTTAGTTATATAGTGTATTCAAATATATAATCGTTATCAATGTGATATTTGTTTAATCGAAACGAGACGAAATGTAGGAAAACATAATGAAATAAAATAATAAATTTTGTTTGCAGAAACCGTTTAAAGATACTATCATTATTTTGTTTAGAATAAACAATATTTATCTCCGATTAATAGAAATATAATATTCATCGTTTACTGTTTATGACTTGGATCCAATTAAATAATAAATATTTATCATCAGATCATTGCGATAAATGATTAGAAGACGCCGACATTGCAGGTCCGCCGTAGATCGTTTTATTAGTTTAGAAAATTTTCAATATTTTCCGCTCAGTAAATCGTAGGAATCGAGTTGGTAAATGTACACGCTTTGGAATCAAAGATTTGCGTGTTCAAATCCTGTAGTTGCATAAAAAATAGCAATATGAAGACACTCGATGAGGGTAACTAACAGATTGAGAGGATAAGTGACAACCAATTTATGCGAAAACGTATCCGAGAAAAATGTCTTCACATTTTGGAAATCCACGAATACAGTTCTGTTTAAAAAAAATATGCTGTATTGTGGATTTTTTTCGAGTATGAGTTATCGTTTGCATTACAGCTGAAAAAAATCTTTTTTATCCTGTAAAAGTCGACTCAATTAAAAATTGAATGAAATGAAATGGTATACAATAACGTAAAAATTATTGTATATTAAACAGAAATTACATATTCTTGTACAACTGAATTCTCACACTGATGTAGAAGATATCAATAACTGGGGCAATTCTTGTAACATAATCATTGCCATCCGTAGTACCATCACTTCTGGCATGTTAGCTCTACATTGGAAAGGAAAAACGGCATAAGCTACATAGAACAAATTTCACAGGAGGTACAATAAACGTTTATTTGATGATTTTAAGCCAAACTCAAAACATTACATAGAAACAATCTTGCCGTGCCTGAAGACTTGATTGAATTGAATTGATTAGGAATTAGGAATGGAAGTCCTTTTTCTTGGGCGCTTATTTTATAGGGCATCCTTTTCTCAAACTTAAAAGCTAAATTTAGACACTAATTCGGCACTTTCAGCTTACATTCTTTTGAAGGCACGTGTATTAGAGTATACATTCAGATTATGGAATGAAAGCTATTTTGAAAAATTGAGGGTAACGTCGTTTTTTCTTTTCACAGTTAATCAGCGTGTCAATTTTAAATATTACATTAAACGGAAATAATAAATTCTTAGACATTTTTGAATTTGGTCCCCCTCATACAATACGCATCGCACTTAATGACAGGCCTGTTTTATAGCTGCATCAATTATACTAAATTTATTACCAGCTGACAGTGACGAGCCGAAAGATGCGATGTCACGCAAATACATATTTAACTGTTTTTGTATATTACACTTTCAACTTATGACGAATACAAATTTGATAAAAAACATCAGAAAGTACACAAAGCCAATAAATTTATTATCTTAACGACAGTTTAATATTTTCAATCTAAACTTTGCGTGTTTATAATAACAGGTTTAATGTTCTTGATAAGAATGATTTCCAGCTAGTAAATTCGCATTTAAAATGTCATCATGTATCTTTATTTTATCGTTGGTCACGGTATAGATTAGAGTATATACTATAATTAAAATTACTGCATTCTCCTTCTTGCCACAACTCGATAAACGTAAGTAATTTGAATATATCTATCTTCTATATAAATAAAAGTGTAAATGTTCATTTGTTCAAAATCTTAAATCTCCGAAAGTTTTTACGATAATTTCTTAGGGTATAATGATTATACTTAAAGAAATTGTCGTAAAATGTATTCAACAGAGAGACTCAACTATTAAAACTCGATTATTTCAAAACTCACTTTTTTACTTTAACGTCTTTTGCCAGTAATACAACGATATATTACTTCTACTTTTAAAATATACATACTCGTTTTGCAGTGTTTTAATGAAATTGTAGTTTATTCTCATAAACTATAAAATATTATATATCCGTGTAAATAAATAATAATTGTGTTCGGATACAGCGAAATTACATCCGTTATATGTCAAAGCAATCTGCCCACGCGATGATAAAAATAAATGAAATTTGAAAACATATGAAAGGCTTGAAGAGGCCCCCGTTATTTGTGTTTCTTTATGATCTATCCAATGAAATATCGGCTTCGTTTTTGATACACAATTACTGTTCTAATTAACTTCATCCTGTTGATTTGAGTATGGTATGAATATTGATGCTATGGATGCAAACATGAATACAAAGCCTTTTGTAAACGTATTGAAAGATGAAAGAAATAGTTAATGTTTATCTTCATCCACACAGTAGATGATCTCTCTATTCGTGTTCTTATTACGTTTTCTAGTTATTATAATATAATGTATTTATCGAAATGAAGCATTTTCAAACACATTCAACTACTATGTTATATTGTGTGTTGCCATAAATAAAACAATGATCTTAATGGGAAAATTATACTAAAAAAAAACGATCCCATTTTTAGAAAATATCCAAATATAATTCATATAATCATCCATCAATGTTCGCTCCGAAAGTGGAGTATATATATCTACACATTGTGAAGATATCCACTTCGTAAGTGGAGTATATGGAACTCCGCAACGTGAAGACGTCTTGACAGATTATTTTTCACGAGAATTGTTTGTCAGACAATTACTCAACCCAATGGACATCCAGTCCTACACTTTTGGGTATTTTTTAATCCGACAGATGTGGGAATCAAACCCTCATTCCCCGGATTGCTAGGCGCCCACGCTACCAACTGCGCTAACCAGAGAGACTATGATATATAAAACCTTGACAGATTATTTTTCATGAGAATCGATTTGTCAGACAATTCAACCCAATGGGCATCCAGTTCTGCTTTTTTAGATTTTTTAATTCCAACAGATGTAAAATCGAACCCGCATTCCCCGGATTGCTAGGCGCACACGCTACCAACTGCGCCAACTGGATAGACTATGATATATATAAAACTTGACAGATTATTTTTCACGAGAATTGTTTATCAGACGATTGCTCAACCTAATGGGCATCCAGTTCTGCGTTTTTAGATTTTTTAAATCCGACAGATGTAGAATCAAGCCCGAATTCCCCGGATTGGTAGGCGAACACGCTACCAACTGCGCTAACCGGGCAGACTATGATACACAAAAAATATTATTTTCAGTTATATTATATTTAATATACAATGCTTGATTGTTTATGCCGATTTTATTGGAACATTAATAATAATTGAAATGAACCACGTTTTCGATTCACGATCTCGGTTAAAAGTATCTTCACAGAGGTCAGATTCAAGCTGCCTTTTATTTATTTTTACAGTTATCTAATTATTTGTAATATACGAAGTGCTTCCGTCAATGGCGTCAATCAAATATGACCTGCGTTTTTAATTTAATAAACACATTATTTGTTTCTTAATCGATATATCATCTGCATTACAATACTATATGATTTCAGCATACGTCTAATATATTGGCATGGTCGAGATATTTCATAAGTGTTCATTTAGTTGTTTCGGGTCAGGATTTTATCTCAGATAAGCAATCTATTAGAGTAATGTAGAACCACTTAATAATCAGTTTAATCGCTTTTATTTCGTATGACTTTCGACACATCAATTTTGATGTAGTTTTAGCAACTGTACAGTTTAGTTTATTAACGCCATGCGCGCCACCGACAAGTTATCTCGCCAAACTTTGTATGTCCCGTCAGGCCACGAACGAGTTAACTCGCCAATTGTTTTCAACGTCATATTCCATCAGAAATGATTTTTATTTTATACAATCCTATTCTACAATCTATTCACAAGTTATGTGTATTACACATCGAATTGAACGGTTGGCTAACAACGAGTCCTTACCACTATTTTATTGTATTATAAAATATGTATGTTAATACTCACAGCTGCTTATTTTGCTGAATTATTTCTCTTAAATATTTGAAATTTTAATATTTATGAGTGTACTATTTATATTGTTAAAAGCCGACAGCTTAAAACTGTCTGTGGCTCGTTGAATGACAATAATTAGAAACGCACTTTCTACCATCTGCAGGCAATTAGCACTGTACATTTTGACGCATTTCATACCAAACTATCAACCTGAATGATCGGACTAAATTTCATATACAATTCCGAAAGCATGTAATTCTACAATATATAATTTATTTCATCAAATACAATCGCTGGTGCCCTCGCAGTGAATAAATTTCCTTCTTATGAATCTTTCTGCAATGTGAAGACGTCTTGACAGATTATTTTTCACGAGAATTGTCTGTCAGA
>JAGVSQ010007640.1:0-15127 GCA_022683975.1 Rhyacophila evoluta
TTTATCTATTATTATCTAAATTATCTATTTTGTAATTACTATAAAAATTAAATCTTCAAAATACTAATATTTATCTTGGTAGGCTATTTTAAAAGTCGTTGGGTTTTAAACCAACAACTCAATCAATTAAAAATTCATGTTCAAAAGCACATTGATTTCTTAATTTCAATGAGAATTATAATCTACGTTTTGTCTTTGCTTCTGTAGATAAGTTGATTTCCACTGCAGTAGCTTGGTAGGCTATTACAGTTTTTACTACAGACCTCTTCTAGACTATTAAAGTAGAAATCAACTTGTTTACGGAGGCGAAGACAAAACATACATTATAATATGTTATAACTAACCATAATAAAATAGAATATGAATTAGTGTTTCAATTTAGTCCATCGTTTATTTTAAATAGATGAATATAGATGAATACACACATGTCGAATACGGCTTGGATTTCTATCTCTATAGCCAATGACATCACCACTGGAATCGTGCTGAGCCAAGCAAAGATCAATTGATATTTTTAACGCTCACAAGTCCTTCGCCGTCATATACATCTCTTCGCATACTCCTTTTTAACCCTCGTTTAACCATTCTCAGTTTACGTAATTACATTTTAGCAGGTTTCTCATTTCGCGCTCGAGAATGTAGGATAAACAGTTATGATGGTAATGGTTGAAACAGAATCCACAGTGGAACACGTTCTATCGAAAAGATTCAACAGAACGACAGGTGAAAATTGGTATGTTCCCCTGTACAAGATTACAAGTTAATATTTTGTAATATGTACATAATATTGTAGACCGTACTTCAAGTTTTTAGTACCCTTAAATCCCATAAAACCTGCTTATTTTTGGCTTTAAAATCAAATATATTTAACATTAAAATTGTATTTTTTTATTTTATCATACGTACACATCATACGTACATATCATACACGTTCCGCACAATACTATGTAAAAGGATATTCCAAAATAAAATAACAAGTGGATAGGTTCCTTTGCACAAAAATCAATGAATATCAAAAAATCTACACAGTGTGAAGATATCCACTCCAAAAGAGGAGTCTATGGATTTCTGCAATGTGAAGACATCTTGACAGATTATTTTTTGCGAGAACTGTTTGTCAGACAATTATTTAACTCAATGGGAATCTAGTCCTGCATTTTATAATTATTTAAACCCGATAGATGGGGAATCGAACCCGCATTTTCCGGATTGCTAGGCGCGCATACTACCAACTACGCTACCGGGCTAATCATTTTACAAAAATATTTTCAAAAAATCGTAGTAGATCAGACAATAGACGAACCCGCTTACGAACGTTTGGTTCAACATCGGTTTCATCACTTAGATATATAGAACTGTGTAATATTTCTTTTCAAATATTCTGGATTTAAACAAAAAAAAATGGTGGATGTAACACCGCGTTATTTCAATACCGTCTAAAAAAGAGTGCTGTGTATAATGACTGTGTTAAATTGTGTATTTTGATATATTTATAAACGTTAGTGAAATTGCTTTAGACGGTCAAATTGCAAACGTTAGTAGAACTAAAAACGTAAGGGCTTGAAAACAAATAGTATTTCACTATCACTGATGGAATTTAATGTTATGCGGGGACGCTTACTGTATATTTAAGATGATCATAATTATATACTAAAATCTTGGAGATTGTATTATATAAAGCGTTTATTTTTTAAACTTATAACTTTGGCTTAAGTATACAGGAATGTAATAAAAATGAGAGAACTATTTGCCTTTTCTTTCGACCATTTGGTCTAAAAAACATCCATATGATTAGCTTTATAAGTAAATACAACAAATAGTAGATAATAGAAATTTCTGAATATATCTTGTAATGAATATATTCTTTACATAATAACCATATATGATTTAAAAATGACAGTCGGTATCAAAAATATAGACTTTTATATAACATATAAATACTGTATTAAATGATGAAATTAAACCTTTGTAATTTTGTTCATTGTATCCTCTCCAAAAGTGGAACACATTGACAAGATACCCACTATGAATGTAGAGTATATGAGTCTTTACAATGCGAACACATGTCTTGACAGATTATTTTTTACGAGAATTTGTTTTCCAGTAATTTTTCAACCTAACAGGTCTAGCATTTTTGGATTTTTTTAAATTTAACAGATATATAATAGAAGCGCGCTCGCTAATTTTAATACTACCGGGGAGATATATTATGAAAATTAAAACATTACAACATTTTGAATTTTGTTTTTAAGATTTTAACGGCGTAATCCTTGATAATATGTAAATGATTTTCACTCGTTTAAAAAGAGCTTCACTGACACGTAGCATAAGGCTAACCCAAAAGTTTCATACTTGAAAAATATGCCTGCTTCCACCCACGTCACTGACTAAGTGTTATTACCCTCAAAATTATTCCGATAATCTTATTAAAGTACTTCTCTTAGATTAACATAAGGGCTGTATTTAAAGGGGCCGATGCACCCCACCTCGAATATAATTACGGTGATTCATCAACGTCAAACCCGCCAACGTGACATGACTCTTAACTAGTCCACCATTTCATCGGCTTCTCGCCATATCTTAATAATTTCATGGCATAAGACATGGCAGGTTCTCAAGTATTGTATTCATGAAAAAATCATCTAATTATTGCAATGTATTGTTTTTAAGTAAGTAATCAAGAATTATTTTTTTCAAATATCGAATTATCTTTATTACTCGCTTTTTCTTGGAATACATTCAAAACCATTCTTTTTCAAATTATTTTATTTATCATGTTATTACAAATTCATTTTAATAATATACAGTATTTTGCTAACCATCTGTGACAATGTTAAAAGTTGAAAGTTATATTTTCTAAAATTGATCTCAAAATTGCAGTCAGAATGGCATAACGACTATATAAAGGGAAAAGGACGTAACCCTCAAACTACAAATTGTACAGGAGGCACAAAAACGCCTACTTGATGATTTTAGACTGAAGTCAAAATACACAAAAATTTATTTCTTTTAATCATAATTTATTTGCTCAATCTGATATTAATATATCAGATTGAATATCAGTTGTTTAGGAAAAATCAATAAATTTGACGTGGTGGAAGTCCTTTTTCCTAGTCGCAAATTTGACAGGCCATCATTGTTTAGAACTTAAAATCTAATTTGTTTATACCATGTTCGCTCCCACATTGAATCATATAGATATCTACACATAGTGAAGGTATCCAATGCAAAAGTGGAGTATATAGATCTCCGCAGAGCATCTATAAAGTTGTATATATTATGATTATCGAATATAATCTATTTTGAAAATTTGAGGGTTACGATCTTTTTCCTTTCCACAGTCGATATGTATATGCCACTTCTATATATTACCATCAAATTTTTAATAGTTTATTTTTCAATTTTATTGTTATTTATTTTAAATCATTTTATTCGTATTTATATTTAAATAAATTATTTATTTTATTACGTTAAAAGTGTCATAAATATATTACGAAGCAAACATGTATTTATTTAAACTTTTTTCGTGCAAAGAAAATATACGTTGTTTATTGAAAAATTGATCTACATTACGGTATAAATTGCATGTAATGAATATCACAACATGTTGAATGAGATTTGTTGAAAATTTAAATTTCGAACAAAATCTCGTGTTAAATATTTTACATAATGAATTTAAACGTCGATATTTATTTATCAATGTAATTCTATATTTGAATTGTCAACAAACGTTATTCAACGCACGATATCATTACATGCGATTGTTGCCATATTGTAGGTAGACTGTTGGCACGAAAGCACGCCGCGAGACCAGGAAGACATCGCCTCGCGAATGCCTCGCAAAGTAATCATTTGCCACCAATGACGGCATTTCCTTTACATTTCGCCATAATGGAACCGTCAGTGAGTTTCTTGCAAGAGATTTTGGGAAAGGGGCGGGGTTCGCGTTTGAAATTTCCGAGAGTAATTTTCCTAATAACCGGAACGTAATAAGAAAAACATGTGTCGAGAAAACAGCGCGCGAAGCAAGGAAATGAAAAGGAAAGTGTTGTGATTTTGGAAGTTGTGAATTGATATTTACGATACTATTCAAAAGGAAAACTGCAAGCAGTCGACTTTCTTATTTACATTTCTTACGTTTATTAAAATTATTTTTATAATAAAAAAAATCCTCAGTAACGCAGAGGTCAACGTGGGCGCCTTATATTTACTGTACATTTTTTTATATACCATGTTCTGTCCCAAAGTACAGCATATGGATCCACAGAATGTGAAAATATCCACTCAGAAAGAAGAATATTTAGATCTCCCCAATGTGAGGTCGTCTTGACATATTGTTTTTCGAATTGTTTGTCATACAATTGTTCAACCCAACAGGTATCCAGTCGGGCATTTTGGATCTTTTTAATTCGACAAATAGAGAATTAAACCCGCATTTGTATTGTGAGGCGCGCATGCTCCCATCTACAATACTGGGGAGACAAATTTATTGTATATATAATGAAAATATACAACACAAATTTACATCCATAAAGTGTAGTCTTGGGATAATGTTAAGTATCATTTCCTTGGTAACCTAGAGATTAGCCTGAGCTCTTTTCATCCGGGGAAAGAGGGTACGATTCCTGTATTTACGAGATTTTTTATAATTCTTAAACGTAGGACGAGATGTCTATCAGGTTGAGCAATTCTTTGAGAAACAATTCTCGTGAAAATAAAGGCACTTTACTTTCGGATCGGATATCACACTGTATAGATACATATGCTCCACTTTTGATTCGTGCACTGTAAAAAGAGTATCTCATATAATGTTTTGGATTGCATTGTATTTTTATTTTGAAAATAAAACCGTTTGATAATGGCTTTATTAAATGTTTAATAATATAAGTCAGATGTTGCCAATAGATAAATATTATAATACAATCGATTTTTTTCTGTAGGAGTAATTTAAATATAAAAAAATGCTTTATAATATGCAGGCATAATAATAAATAATTCTAAAATTAATGGCGTCTAACAAGAATGGGTTTTAAATTTTCAAATATTTTTATTTTATAATCATCTCTACAAAATTTTCGTTTTTCCTTTAAAATCTGTATGCTACATATTCAGGATGTATTGTGTGTGTAATATATTATATAAACGACATTTTTAATAAAATTACGTAAAAATATAAGCGCAATAAATCCATTTAACGTTATATCATCAACATGAAAAGACTAAAATAATACAAATTTAATGTTGTGTGAATGATCATATGTATTGATTGCTTCATCAATGTATTAATTTTTAACTTTTTATTCATATTTAAATTTCTGAAACAAAAAAAAACTCAAGTAACATAACACCATTTTACGTCGTTAAATGATAGTTTTGATACATACATAGAAATGTGTGAGATAACAGATTTCTTTAATATGCATATTCTAATTAAATTCATTTATACCTTTTTTTTTTGAATTTATTACTTACTATAACTATATTGTCTCGTTTCTAATGTGAAAACTTTTCGTTATAAACTCTGTGTTATTACAATATCAAAAATATATTATATTTCTACAGAAAACCTTATTAATAACTGAATTATTAATACTATGTCAATGACATTAATAACATAACCAATGTTAAGAGTTTCCATATAAAAGAAAGGCTCAGCTAAAGAAAATCAGTTAAGAAGGCAAATCTTGACTTGAGTTGTTACAGCACCAAATAAAACGAAGAAATCGATGATTACAAAGGACTCTTTGGGATACTGTGAAATTCCGCGATTACGTAACACTCTATATTCCAAGGCGTATATATACGACACAATAAATTTAACATGGCCATGATTTATATGGTTACAAACCAAATGAAGTGTAGGAAAGGTTTTTCTTCAACCGCTAACGGATGACGACAATGTAAATTATATCAAACGAAGTTATTAATGTTACAAGATGATAACCGCAGTTAAATTTTCCGACATGATTATCAAAAGGCTTCAGCGGCTGAGGGATGGGAGTGGGGTTTGTCGGTGTCGTTACCTTTTTAGTGTTATATCGTGTTTGAAGGAGTGACGTGGATTGATCACCCTACGTCTGTTCTTTTCACGTTAAATAATCCCACTGAAATTAAGATTGCAAAAATTAAGCCTAAGCCGACGGGAAATGATGCTATGTAGAGATTTTTTTCGAGAGTAACAAGCTCAACATACTACCCTTTTAATAACTTTATTAATATAATCATATTTGAATATTTAATAATTAAAAGCAATGTACGAGCATCAATCATGGGCAAACTAAATTTATAACGTTTGGATATATAAATATATTATTTTAATTATATATTATACATCACTCATGACAACGCAATACCGGATGAAAAAAAACTCACTACAGTTAATATCATTAAATCAATGTTGGTGTTTCTTTAATGTCAACACCAAAAAATATGTATTAATTCAATAAGAATATAAAAAAATACTTGGAATTTGATATGAGAATTTTTTTATTTTCTATAAAGTTTGTATCGTGTGGCATACGAGGTATTGCTTTGTCACACATCATAAAACACCAACTAAATACCTGTATTTTCGAAGTAAAATATATAAAATATCGTCATTCTGTTAATATAGTAAACAATTTTCTTATTAGAATACTGAATTCTATTTATAATATTTTCCCCGTATTTTTAACGTCATATCGACGATTGTTATATTAATTATATAATATACATAAATATTTTTATTAATTTCTCTATTTATGGTCACCGTATCATGATATATTTAATAAATATCTGATGAAAGCTTTGAATGCACAAAAAGAAAGTACATTACTTATCGTATAATGTTATGCTATGAAGTATTTTATCTTTATTATTCAACCATATATATATCTTTAAATCTTTTACTGAATTTACTAGTTCTTTTAAGATTACAAAATTTATATTTTTTACTATCGATTAAAATTTCCAAGACCATAATATCATACAGGCGGTATGATTTATAATATTTTTTATAAACACAACGAAATTATTATATTTTTTTAATCGACTTATATTATTACATAATTTATCATTTGATTTGAATTTGGAAAATAGATTAATTTTTCTTTTTGGTGTATTTTTCTTTTAAGTATTATATCATAAATTTATTAGATAAACAATATTTACTTAGTATTCCGATGATTCAAATTTTTACGCTTTTTATTTTTTTTTTTTATTTTAATATAAAAATATGGAAATTAATAAGAAGATTGTATGTATAACAATATCTTCTTGTGTGAATTTCTCGCACTTGCAAAAACTTAGCAGAATTGCAATTGCGTCTGTGATACTTAAATTCGTAAGTTATCAAGGTAACATCAAAACCATCGAAACAAAAACAGTATTTCACATTCACAAAAATAATATTCGCCTGATAAATTTATTCCGAAACTTTCAATCGAAGTTATATCGTTCTTTCAATTATTGAAGAAAAAAACTTTTAATTCGATAGCTTTGAGAAATTTCCGTAGAGGAGATTCCCCAATATTTCACTAACGCCTTTTTGCAATCCTATTCGACATTTATCAATTTGGGCTTTACGCCAATCCATAAAGGATTATCGGCTGCCAATAGTTATTATATCAACCAACACTTTACTACTTCAAATCGACTAAATACAACATCACTATCTCTTTTTATCGCCCGTCGAAAAGACGTGGATAATGTTTTAATTGAAAGCTCACATTGGTATTTTCACGTGAGCTTTGATGCGTGTGGACGAAACGTTTACTCTTGATCCAAACTTTGTCCTGGTAAAGTAATTTTAACTTTCAGAAGCAATATTTGAGCGGAGAGAGATGACGCATTGGGAATCTTACTTTTTTTTATTTCCGCTAGGAATTTTCGGTAAATCTCAAGATAAGCAAAAAATGGCGGTCGTCCATCATCCGGATGCATGACAAATTATTACGGCTTAAGTTTTTACCGCATCCGCCTTTTGCTTTATAAATCTCTCTTATACAACTTAAGCAATGAAAGTAACTTTTCTGTCAGTTGGTAAATCTTTTAATTATTTTTGATAATTGCTATAAAAAATGCTCCATATTTTTCATACACTTTTTATCATCATTTTTTTAATAAAAGTTCCATTTTTGTTGTATAAGTATAGATATCTTACATATATTTCTCTCAATTATAAAAGCTAAGGTACGACACATATGAGCTATAAATTTTACGGCCAATGCGACCGCAAATTGTAGTCGAGTTTCAATTGGCGGCTGTTCTCATACTACTTTATTTGACCGCAAAACTATACATCAATATAATGTTGATAAGTATAGAAATGTGCCATAATATATACAATTAGCTTCTACAATAACATTGTCTACTAGATACACGTGCACCACAATACTTTCTTTACGTGGATTCTTTAAAAGTTCTTCAAAGAATTTTGTCATAGCTAAAATATTAGTTTGTATTTTTTTTAAATTTAAGTTTAATAGTATACCTATTTTTCACTCTCATTTTTCATTCTTTTAATATTGCAATTAATTAAATTATAAAAAAACACAAAATAGTTATCATATCTAAGATTTAAGTTTTAGTTTATCCTAGCATTATTTCGACGTATAATATGTAGTTATATAACTTACTATATCTCCATATTTTCAAGTATGGTGATCTACCTATTCCACATTTAATATAATATGAAAATCTGTGAAGATTAAGTGTGAGGCATATACCCATGCATACATATTATATCCTAAAACTAATTAAATTATCAAAACTTTATTTGTCGATTTGATTCAGCGACCCCTGAAATTAAGGGGAGTATTTCCAAAGTGAATTATTTCAAACTACACACTATTCCAAAATGTAGTGTTTTTTGTATAAAATAGTCATTTAGCATGCAAACTAGTAGAAAAAATCTTGTAAATATTGAAATTAAAATTACACATTAAAAAACTTGTTATGTGGCTATTGTATACAAATAATACGTGTTCAAAATGTTCTCTATTAAATTTCTATGCAGTGGAATAAGTTGCATCAGTATTGATTTTTAGTAATATCAAGTCTAATGAATAGATTAATAAAATTGTGATTTTTATAAAATAATGAGCTTTCATCTCAACTTCTGGTATTGTTTTTGTATGATATAATCACTTATCATAGTCTTCTCAAACTTTTCCATTTTACGGCCTCCTAAATCAGAAAACAATAACCCCCGAAAATAAATCATCTTATGAGTCAAAAAAACGAGAAATTCTTAATAATATTCAATGAGTTACGTTCAGCAATATGGTATAATTTCGCTCCTCACAGTTTAGGAAGTACTAATATGTCAGACTGACTAATTAAACTTGTGTTTTATATACTTTATATTACATTTAGAGTGCGACGAACTTAATGCCCTACAATAAAGGCACCACGATATGAAAAAGTTTGAAAATCACAGTTTTATACATTGTATAATGCATATTGGTAGCGTAATCTGCAAACCAGCCAACTCTATGTATGTTAAGTATTCAGGAGCAACAGAAAACTTTGGCAAATGTGTATGTTATTGTATGGAATCGGCTGGCGTCTGCGAGTGATTCCACGTATTTATTTTTCTGTGAATTTCTGTTATATAAAAATTAAAGCTGATGAAAATAACATTATAATTGATTTTTCTTCCATGGGTGGAGTTAGCTGGTTTGTATATATAGCCATCGATATACTTGAGTGTAATTCTTAAAGTATCATATTTTAGATTGCTTGTTTTATTTCAACCGAGGCGTAATACGCTGAAGTGCCTATTTCGGGACATATTGTATTTTTGAAAACTTTATAACGCAATTGTTATACATAGAAGAAGATTGCAAAGAGTCTTCTTAAAAAACAATTTCCGACTGAAACTTTTAGGCGACATCAAAAACGAAATTTTGCTTCTGTTTACTCGAGGATGTTTACAAAGAGAGCGAGGGATAAGTGTTTCTCTGATTCCCTTTATAATCCCGCAGAATATTTTAAATGCGATGGAATCGTTACAGGAGATGTCATATCAAAAGACGTTTCTTGTATAATCGACCAAATATTCAATACAGTGCCGTGCGAAATCATTTTATACAATTGACCTTAGTACTATTTATTAACTTCCGACAACACATCACACAAATGTTTCAAGAACATTTGTATTCAACCAGCTGGCTACTAGTTAGGTGAGTACTAATTTTTTATTGCATTAACCTCCTCCATGCCAGTCAAATTTTACCAAGTGGACACCTGTAGGCCAGCTGTTTTTGAAATAAATAAAAAAAGTAACTGAAAAAACTGGAATATGCATAGAAGCTTGAGAATCGCTGAAAAATACCAAATCAAAAACTGTTTCGAAATTTTTGTAAAGATTTCCACACCAAACTGATAAATAATGTTTTGAAAAAGACATTAACATTGTAGAAATTAACATTTAAAGATATTGTAGTATTTTAGTCACTTAGCCAAACGAACTTTTATTTACTATTGTTTTCTAAAAAATGGTAAATTTCCTAACAAAGTTCCATGCGCAATACCACATAGCATTATTTGCATATTATGTACATCGATTTTTGTCGTATTTTTTACTAGAATATACCACACGTGAGTAAAGTCTTTCATTTAACTATATCTATTGCAATTGTAACACTGATTCTACTGATAACACTAGTAATAAAGAATATTGTTAATAATAATACTAAGACATGAATAGAATTACCAAAGAAATTTCTCAAAACATTAAAAAAACCATTTTATTTATTTGGAAGAATGTTTAAGTATAATATTTGTATGGCTAGAATTGTGCGATAAAAAATATGTTTTTTGTTTGTCGCTTGAAATCTCCGCAATGTAAAGACGTCTTGACAGATTATTTTTAACGAGAATTGATTCTCAAATAATTTCTCAACCCAATGAATTGTCAAGTTTTTTTTAAATTTTGCAGATGTTGAAATCTAACTCGCATTCACCGTATATGAGTCGCACGCGCTAACCTCTCGGCTACCAGGAGACAGCGAATTGTATTTATTACAAGCAAATATTATGTGTAAGATAAGTCCAATTTAATATTTTCTATGTCCCCTTTTTCTTTGTGAACAATATGTATACCAAAAGTATAAATATGACCACTTCATAAATATTTTACATGTATACCTACAACGTTAAATTATTCCTTGAAACATTTTTAAAAATAATATCCGTAAAAACTATGTATTGTTTATTCTTGGCGACAACATTGTGATTTTTTAACATAAAATATAATAAGAAAAGGGCTGAATTGGTTTGCAAAATAATCAAACACGTTGTTTATATTACTGTAACGCTACTGTGCTAATATTACGTGCAAAATTTGTTTTTAAGGATGCAAAAATTTACAAATTGTTCCTTAATGAGATGAAAAACAAGGACGCGTTTAACAAACGAAGGTGGTTTTAAATAAGACAGTGGCGTCGAATCTTAGATAAAATATTACTCAAATTTATTATTTAAATATTACTATAAAACAAAATTTTGCACGAAGATTGTAGACTGTATTCTGGCAGTTATATGATTTATCATGCAGAAAAACCTTAGTTAAATTTAATTTTGGATTGTTAGTTAGAAGTCTTAGTCATTATTACAATAAAAAATTGAAGACATAGATTTATATCAATTAATTAATGTCATATTTAAAGCCACTAAGAAAATTGACTGCCAGTAAATTCAAGATTTTAATAATAATACATTGACATTAGTTACTTACATAAATAATCAATTTCGATGTTATGGAAATTGAATAATAAATATAATGTCCAAAATAGTGCATACTAAAAAATAAATACACGTAAGAAAATTTATGTATTGATTTTATTAATTAATTTCTCAAACTAATACAATGCTTGTATTTCTGCATATCATTTTTCGCCGCTTTGCTAATTATATTTTTTCTTCAGTATCATTTAAGCTACCTTCGTACGTCAAAAAATACTCCATCTCCTTTGGAAACTCACTTTGTGTTCGTCGCGCGGTTAATATTAAATTTTATATAAGACTTTTAAGTAAGCTTTATCACAATTAAAAGTTCCTTTCTTCTTATTTCCGCTTTTGAATACTTCTTAGAGCTTTTGTAAATTATAATGATTTGTTTTCGTATTTTGAAATCAGAAACCAGTCTTACCTTAATAGGCTTAATATATAATATGTCAATTAATATATATATATACGATATATAATTTTCTAAGTGTTTATTTCTGATATTAAGATGTAAGTTACCCATTTATTCTATAATTCTTATACCAAAAACATATTGTTTTTTTCCTGCAAATAAAAATCAACATTTCATAAATAAAAACAAATTTTTTTAAATCATGCAAGTATGTCTTTTTAATCGACTGTGAAAAGAAAAAAGGACGCAATTTTTCGAAATACATTTCGCATACAAATCGCAATGTATACAATTTTATACACGTTCTAGCAAAATGGCGTAAGCTCAAAATGCCGAAATAGTGTCTAAATTTGATTTTAAGTTTAAAAAAAGATGGTCTGCTAAAATCACGACCATGAAAAATGACCTCCATTTCGATGTTGTTGACTTTTTTAACACAATTTTCTTCACAAATATATACATATAATATATTGTAACAAATATATATACTGCAAATATATTAAGTGAATAAAATGCCAGTTTAGTCTCCATGTGCCAAGGTTTTGTCTATGTAATATTTTGATTTTGGCTCAAAATCATTAAATAAACGAGTTTGTACATCCTGTAAAATTTGTTATATGTGGGATACGTCCTATTTTTTTTCCACAGTCGATATTCAAACTATGATTCAAACGCCGTAACATATTTATCGACGCCGAAAACAATATTTGTATTCTTTGGTAAATACATTTTAAATTCATACCGAACAGTCAACATATTTGACTTAAAAACGAAACTAAACTATTTGCTTATTAGATTAGAGTATAAATTACAGAATAAACTAACTCAAATCAAGATACCATGTCCTCTTCAGAAATGTAGCATATTGATTTCAACAGTGTGAAGGTGGCCACTCTAGAAATGAATTATAAATACTTATTTTGACAGATTTGAACCAATCACTTTGGACATTGAGCATCCAGTTCTGCGTCATTGAATTTTTCAAATCTTACAGCAATGGGATTCAAATCAATAACCTTCCGGCTGTGAAGCGCGGCTGCTATCGGGTACTAAAAAAACAAAGAGTTTGACAAGCCATTACTCCATGCAATGTGTTGACTGACTAAGACGATATCGATATCAAAAGATAATCTCTTGGCAGATTATTTTTTACGAAAATTAGTTGTCAAACAGTTGAACATATTCCAACAATCAAAAACTATGAATTTAATTTTATATAGTATTTTAAAAACTGTATAATTATGTCGTCAGAAACTGAAGGTGTTTAAAAAGTCCTACAAAACTTATTTAAGTTGAGAGAAATAAAACTTTAAAGTTATATATGATTGAAATCTAAGTATGCTACGCCATATTTTTAAACTTTTTGTTTGTTTGATAACTTTTCAGCTATATTTTTCATAAGCTAAGTAAATGATTGCACAGCTGTTTTAAAAAAGCTCAGACAAATATTATTATTATACCTTTATTTTTTGCCACTAAACAGCCAACGAGCTCTTAAATTCTCTGTATACCAACCTACTTACAGAGGACCACTATCTCGACGCAATTATAAATTTGCTGGGACACTTTTTTACTCGCTATTCGCGACACTTATTTTCGCCTCAGTACCCTCAGTCAGTAAAAACTGTCACTTTGTTTCGTAGTGTTGGTGCCACTGGTGTCCTCCTAGAGATGTTCACCACCATGGATCCGGTTCTCATTATCAAGTGGATCAGATCGAACCGGCTATTTACTATACGTCAATTCAAGTAAAAAATATCAATCTGAGTACAGTACAACCTCGATATAACGGACTAATATGGGTAGGGGTGTGTTTTACAGCCGAAAGTCCGCTATATAAAACTTGGTTTTCTGAATACATTCTATTACTATTATGTATCCCCGCTTAGCGTAGTTGGTAACTTGCGCGGCTAGCGATGCGGGGAATGCGGGTTCGATTTCTCATCTGTCGGATTTTAAAACCCCGAAAATGCAGGACTGGATGCCCATTGGGTTGAGTGGTTGTCTGACAAATAATTATCATGAGAAATAATCTGTCAAGACGTCTTTACAATGCGGAGATCTATATAATCCACTTTCAGAGTGAATATCTTCATACTGTGTAGACCCATATGCTCCACTTTGGGAGCGAATATGATATAAAAAAAAATATTAGAATCAAAAATAAAGATTTTTTCGCACTTTTGAAGCAAGATTTTTCCTAATTATAATCAACTGTCTAAAATTACGAATGTTATTAAATTTTCCACGACATCAACATTATCTGATTTTTCATGTTCAGCTTCGATTTGATCACCGTCATCTAATTTTTAACAACTGTAAAACATTTTTTTTAGCTGCATTTTTCCAGCATTATTCTGTGTGGTTCTATATAAATCATAAATTTATAACCTTTTTCATTATATGTCTGCATCTTGGACATCAAATTACACATATCATCCATGATATCACAGAGATAAAACACGTTGGTTTTGTTTCAATTACACATGCAAAATAACACGCTTTTATAACATATATTATAAGAGATCTTAACATACAGATTCAATATATACGGTTGTATGGTAAAATAAAAACAGAAATATCGCCAATGGGTGCGAATTAAATTTATTTTGTGCCTCAAAAAATTTTACACAACTGCATACATTAAAAAATAATATTACGTAGATATACTATTGTAAAAAAAGATTTATTGAGATAGCATGTACATGTAAATATGGTGAAAGACACTTATGTATATAATAGCCTTTATTTTCATGAAGAACATATTGTTTTAACAAAGCTAATAAATAAAACGTGTCACTATTTACATTGCACAATTCATCATGCATCTTTAACATATTTTGCTGTCTACTATGTGTGCTCTGGAAGTAGAGCATATGAATCTGTAGGGGTGTTGTAGGATGTTGATGTGGTCCAAGAAAACACTCTCACATAATCTTCAGTGTTATGAATTATTGAAGTTGAAATATCAGAAGGTTATTACAGTTGTATTACAATTACAATGTT
>JAGVSQ010007641.1:0-15126 GCA_022683975.1 Rhyacophila evoluta
AATATTTTTAAATAAAACATTTTTTTAAATAATCATTAACTTCTGCTAGGCAAATGGCGAATCTTTTGAAATAATTAATGAACAAACTATTGAAATATATGTAATACTCAACCTTTTGTTCTCCGTTCCTTTCCTGTCCTTTGGATCCGCACGAGGCTCGCGGACCGCTTTGTTGTGACATCATACCGTACATTTTATAGTATATTAATATTTAATGTCATTATCCTTTACGTTTGTTTTAATTAGTATGATAATCTTTTAAAACTTAATTATTATCTGTAATATTATACAACAATTTAAATGAATGAATATTTATTTTATATAAATATCTAATTATTATACTTCATTGTTGTGTGAGGCAACAGATTGTTTTTTTTTTTTTGGTTAGTTACGTTGTATTTTATTTCAACACAGTTCTTTTTTATTTAAATTGAGTGCCAGAACTTTTTCTAAACATATGTGAAATATTGAATTTATTAGCACTTTTTAAACTGTTATATTGTAAATATGTAAAGAAATATTATTTACAACAAACTCTCTTTTAACACGGTGGATACGTTCCACGGAACAACGTGTAATAAAGTATACCAAAATAAAAGTAATGGTGGATAGGTTTCCTTGCATAAAAGTTTTATTTAAAAAATACTTTAAAAAAATCGTAACGAAGATTATTTAATATCAGACAATAGACGAATCCGTTTATGCACATTTAGTAGAATATCGCTTTCATCACTTGAGATATCTACAACCTGTATAATATTTATTTTCAAATTTTCGGGTTTACTGGAAATGGGGGGTGTAGAAGAAAATGAAGCAAATTCGCCAGTAGTTTCTACGTCCATTAATATTTGCATATTTATAATTATACTATAAAACTATCAGATACCTAAATAAATTGCTCAAACTTTTATTGGCCAGAAGGTGAGACATGTAAGTATCAATTCAGTATAATTTTTATTTAGCAATCAAAAATATAGTTTATTGTTTTTACAAAAACGCAATTTCAAAAGAAAAAAAACTGTCATTCAGAAAAACTTGATGGGTTTACAAAAAGAACTTTTTGCACAAGTACACTTACTATCTACGATGCGGCACTGAAATAGCTACATCCTTAAAGTACACGAAAACAAAAAGTGGTGTATTATTTATCCAATCCGATATCCAAAGAACATAATCAAATATCATATAACTTGCAAAATATAAAAAAAATATTAATTGTTGTTCAAGTATTTTTTTTAACAAAATTAAAATACAAAAAACAATAATCAACTATACTATTAAATACCGATTGACTTTTATACAAGAAATTACATCCACTGTTTTATTTTTATTTTAGTATACTTTTTTACACGGTATTGTTTGAAACCTATCCACCGTGTAAAAAGAAAGATTGACATGATCATGAAACGCTCAAAATAAATATTCGTATAATGGAAATCCACATCTTGATAATAAACAAAAACTACCACTCATGACAAAGCAATACCTCGTATAACAGCAAAAAAATACGTCAAATGAAAAAAACTCAATATAGTCAATATCAATAAATCTAATTCCTTATGTTTTTTAATGTCAACATCAAAAAAAATTAACTTATTTGAAAGTAGCATAGAACAAATACGGAATCTGATATAATTGTGGTGATTAAAGAGATTAAACATTTGCGTTGTGTGGTATATGAGATTTCGCTTTTTGATTATTTTTATACTTAGTAATAGTTTTAATATATATCGGATAGATTATAAAACGGTATAATTAGATAGATATTTTAAATAGATACTGAATAATATATTATATAAAATTTAAGAAAAATTACTTGATAGATTCGTGTGTTTAAATGCGTAAGGTACACTTTATAATTTGTAAACTTTGTATTGAAGTCCACTTTGAAATTTTGACGTTAATTTTCCGATGTATATTTCCACCACAAACTGACGTCCGTATCGCCCGAATTAAGTTCAAATACTGTAAGTTGGTCCTAGTACGGACCAAGGTATAATGTATATTAGTGTTCATGGATATATAATGCTTTCGCCCTCTTTTGTACGAGAAAAAGCAACTGCAATGTTAAATGCCATCGTCGTCATTTAAATACTCCTTTTAATCGAGAAAACTAGTATATAAGGGACCAATGCGGATATCCGTTAAAACGGAAAGTCCCTTATATAAAAATATGATTTTCTGACTGCATTTTTTTTATTAACACCAATTAATCCAATGAACATTTATTTCCTAGTTATACTAACAATGAGGGCTTATTTTATGACTATTATCTTTCACGTTGACTTCACATCATATTTATCTTTTGAAATAACAGTTATATTTATTACTTAAGAAAGTTTTACATAAGAATGTTCTTTATGTCAATTTTTATCTGACCACATAATTATAATGATATATTCATAAGTAGCGAATAGTTTTGGTTAAGAAATATAACTTTATTATTGTAAAAATAATTTATGGCCATCCAATTACTCGATCTACCCTTCATGCATTAGTATTTACTTTCCATTCCACCGCTCGCCACGTATCCACATTCGTTAACAAGGCGTATACTGTGACGTAATGAATATTAGACGGTCTTCAATGTGGCAGAAGTTTACAAAGAATAGCTTCCCAATACATTGCTTGGAATACACTAGAGTGTGCGTGATTCTTATTTTAGTTAATTAAGCCCTGTATATCTTGCCTTGTTAAGAAGGAAATTTCTCACTCACAGCTACAAAATTATCTTTCATAAAAATTGAGTGGCAATCGGTCTGACAAACGATCGAACCGACTTGAGAAGCTCTTCCTTTTTAAACGATGTATGAGAATACTCCCAGAGAATGTAATTGGTATCCTGTAATTCGTCACATAAGCAAGTATGTAATTCTATGGTTTGAAATATGTTTGAGGAACACATCAAGCTATTTTTTATATTACCAAAAGCCACCAATATCTGCTCGCTATGCTCCATGCGTTCACTTCTCCCAAAAATACCATTTTTGTATATATTATAATTATACTGTTACTATAGTTATTGTATCCATGTATCTTTGAACAATATAAAGCCAATTGTATTTATCATTAACCGTTTTCTTTTAAATTATTTTGTAAATTATGCATTTTATTAATTATTGAATACACGAACAACTAAACAAATAATCGAACGCGTCTCATTAAATTGATTTATTTGCGCATCTTTGTGCTTATCGTAGTACGGCTGTGCTACTTTTGGTACCATAATAACATACACATGAATAAGAAAGAGACAAAGTAAAAATGTAAGTAGAGGGAAATAATAATATTTATACGATTTTTTTTTCAATGTCATAAAATGTTGAGTCAGACTTAGGAGATTGGTAATATTTCTTCAATTCAAGGTAATCGCTCAACCCATTGAATATCCAGTTCTGCATTTTTACTTTTTGTTACGATGAATACACACTTGTAAATAGTTCATCGATTATGGAAAGGAAAAAAGACGTAACCCACAAATAACAAATTTTACAGGAAGCGCAAAAAAATGTTTATTCAATGATTTGAGTCAAAATCAAAACATCACATATGCTCAATTTCGAAGTACATGGAGACTGAAACTTGTATTTTATTTACTAAATATGATATTACTTTAAAAAGTTATTTAAGAAAAACCAATAAAAATTAGGTCGCCGATTTCACAGGCCATACTTTTTTCAAATTTAAAAGTTAAACTTGGATACAAATCAACATTTTCAGCTTATATCCTTTTGACGGAACATATATTACGTTGTATGCATTATGATTATAGAATAAAAGCTATTTTGAAATATTGACGGTTATATCCTTTATTCTTTTCACAGTCGAATATAAAAAGCCATGAAAAATATAGACCTTCTCAAAATAGTAAATTTTTAATTTTGAAATCGGCGTCTTACAAAAATAATTGAAATGTATTAAATAATTGAAATAATTTTGCGAATTTTATTAGTTCTTGAGTATTCGAGATTATTCACAATGATTAGCTTTTAAACCTGAAACGACTTGAACTTTATTATATATTATTAGATTAATACTAAAATTGTGTTACTCATATTAATTATGCTCCTTCTTCTAGAGTTTGATTAGCTTATAAGAATTATTCATTTAAATACACACAACGAAATGTGTGCAAGTATTATTCGACTTACGACGGAAATACGTTCCATACGGTTGCAAGTCGAAATTCATACAAAACTATAATGTGTATATATATAATCTACACCTTAAGATGCAGTATTTATTTTTGCAATGATAGTTTTATCAAAATGTACCACACACAAATTGACGAAAAAAATAAAATCTATACAGATAAAAATGTAAATGTTAGCTTGTTCAAAATCTTAAATCGCCAAAAGTTCTTCACTATTTGCTTTAAAAATTTGATGAAACGTTGAATTTAATTACATGCATGTTTTTATGTATGTATCATATAAATGTCTTACCTGTGATACGTAATAACATGCTTTTTTGAAAAACAGCGCCATTATTTTTAACCAGACTGAGCCACAGCAACGCGTGGCCGGGTACAGCTAGTAAAAAATAAATATGAATAAAACACAAGTAAATTTGAAAAAAATAAGAAATTTAGTGAAAATTGATAAATAAAATATTTTAAATTGTCCATTTTATCACAGGTAGAACATGAAATATATGTTTTTTTGTTCTACGGGATGAAAATAAAACTATTTTATAGATATGGCAAATTAACCGAGCTATTTTTTGTTTGATACGTGCAGAATCTACAATTCTTGATGTTCATATATATACACATTGGCAAATTTATGCCCAATTATTTGACAAAATGATTTTTGTTGCGTCTGATAATTTGTTTTTCTGATACATCGTATCTTTTTTATCCAACAAATAAATGTTTTACGGAGAAATATCTAAAATATTAACTTTGCATTTGGTATATTTACATATAATAATCATACGCAATATCAACTCAGTTTCAATCATAAGGAAGGAGAGGTTATATCTAATCAATCCAGACGCTTAAAAAAAAAGTGATCGCAGTCATTATTCAATAAAACATTTTTGTGAAATAGTTTAAAATCTTTCTTTTATTTTTTCCGAAAAATATTGTTAAATTTTTTCGTCGTCCGAATCACCGTAAGTCAAGGACTACCTCTATACTGTAGTATAAGAAGTTTTTTAAAATGTTAATAGTAATATCATTATAACAAGTCTATCGAGATAAATCTTTATGTTTCGGATATTCATATAATAAAGGTATCGGATGAGATGTCCATTTGGGTTTCTTAAAGAGAAAAGAGGCTAAAACAATATTTTATTTTGTTTGTTTATCATATCCATTCCGACATTGGAGCTTTTGGATCTACAGGGTATTAACATGCCCACTCCAAAAGTGGATTATATGAATGTCTGAAATATGAATCTTGACGGATTATTTTTCATGTGACTTAGTTAGCAGATAACTTCTCAATCTGATGTGTCTCCATTCCTGCATTTCAAATATTAAATACACCATATTTTATTCAATGATATTTCATATAGTTTACAACAAAATATTAATTTAATTGGTCGTGGAAGGTGAAGATTTTCTCTGAGCTCGGCAAAAATATATTTGTGACGCATTTAATTTTCTTATAGGGGTGCAAAATACCCCGTTCGGTTAGTAAATACTTACCCACGCGTGATTCAAAAGTATTTATTTCGCCGACGAATAAAAGTTTACTTGGCTGGTTACAGAAATAGTTTAGAATAAAAGTTAACTGCGTTAGTATTTTATATGAGAAGATTACTATAGTAACCTAACAGGAAACAACAATATAATAAGAAATGTCGCTTTGCTGAAAAGATTGTTTTTAAGAATGATAATATTTAGGATTTATTGTTATTAATAATAGTTAAGCGATAATCACATTGAAGGGATTACGTTCATACTTGATACGTCACAGTAAAACAATTACGATATGCTTTAATATATAGTTTTAAGCTATTATCGAATAATTATCCGTTTTATCAGAATGTATTAAGTGAAACATTTTGGTATGTTTCCTTACTTTAATGCTCCTCATGATTTCAAGCAACATCACTACCAGCATCTCGTCGCCAATATTTCAGGAACAGGTGCCTTGATTTTTTTACTTAAGTCATTTTGTAAAGTGTAGTTTTATTTTTTGCAATCTCTTGTATTCACTATGCTATATAAATACATATTTTATTGAAGTTTTTTAACCAAAGTATAATTCATAATTTGTGATATTAACCATATTTGAAATAAATAAATTTGGATGAATTGAAATGTATTAGATGACTAAACGTTTCACCAGGGCTAGCGAAAAGTTGTCAAGACGACTGGCAAACGAATTGCTCTAGGCGCGCAAATCATGAGGGGCGCAGAATATTACTGGATGAGTTCTAGAAGGAAGTAAAAATTTGAATGTAGCGCGAGAACTAGAAAAACGAGATACGATAATTTATGGAAGGAGTAAGAATTTTAAACCAGCGTGAGAGTTTAAAAAAACGAAAAACCATTGCAGCTGCAACAATTTTATATGCCCCAGGGCGCTGAATATATAGCTACGCTACTGCGTCAAAACTAACTTGTTTAGTAATTTTCTCAGATTTTACAGATGTAAGATTGATTTTTGCGATCTGTCATTAGCAAAATTACATATATTATATATGGCACATTTATTTATTGTAACCTGCCTAAATATATTACATACGTAACATTTTCAGCTTTTCCACGTGTTGTACACGCTAATTTAATAAATATTACCAACACGTATGAAGTTCCTATTGATTTTCCAGTAAAATTCTTATCACCTGTTGCTAATTTAATCATGATATTGTATAGTCTACGAGAGTATTTCATTTTTACAAATACAGATTCCATGTGTCACAAGAAATCAAATAATTCTGGCACGAAGTAAAGTGAATTCAGAATCCCCAGCATAGCAGCTGTGGCGAATACGGTCAAAGAATAATCACATAAAAAGTTTTAAAAAAATGAATACCACCATTAGTCATTTACATTTTTGGCGCGAACATAAACAAAAATGTTTTTTTTTTGTTGTATTTAAAGAAAATTAATGGAAATGATTTTAAAATGAAACAACATAACGACAAATCATTTTTTTAATAGCCGGAATAAATAACCATTTTCTAGTGTGAGTATTTTTTGCATCATTAGTTATAACCATTGTTTAATATTCCAAGTTTTTTTTTATAATTTAACTACATTCTTCTTTTTCTTATAGCCTATCTAGCACCGGACGGATGTTGGTAATCGTTACACCATTTCATGAAATATTTATTGCCTTTGGACTATCTATTATTTTCCTATTGCGTTCTGGAATTAAATTTAGCATACGTACCAGTGTAGCAATAAGTTTGCAATAAATAGACTTGAGGATGCACTGAAAACGCACGTCCATTTTTAAATTACCATTTAAAGATATTTTTCCACACTCGATTTTTAAGTGTAATAAATCACATGACTACGGCTAGTACTTCCAATATTCTCTCGATCATTCACGAATCTCTTTCCGTTTCAACAGCTTATGTCAGAATTTTGTAGTTTTGTTGAATATATCCGGTTAATAGTACTTATTATTTTACAATTATCTCTCATTTCTCATTTCGAAGCAAACTAAAGCAACGAAATGCTCAGAACAAATTTACCTATTTTACATAAAACGTAACCTTGGACACGTGTTGCAAATGCCTCTAAAATATCTAAATCGTACAATTACTATTCTGCATATCTTAAAATGGAATATAGAGATCGTTCAGACTCATTGTTTTTCTTTATCCCATGTTGAAGATATGCACTCCAAAAGTAGACTATATGTATCTCCTCAATGTAAAGACATGCCTTGATAATTTATTTTCATAAGAATTGTTTGTCAATTCCTCAATCCAATGGGCATCTAGTCCTACATTTTTGGATTTCTAAAATCCGACAGATGGAGAATTGAAGCCGCACTAACCGTATTGCTAGGCGCGCACGCTACCAACTACGCTACCGGGGAGAATTATACAAGTTTAAGATAATAATAAATAAATACTTGTCAGAAAATTGATTAACCCAATATGCATCCAGTCCTGCATTTTTAGAATATTAAAAATCAGACAGATGTGGGAATTACATACTACTAGACATCTTTTAATAGGGATTTCGATTTGAAATCTGGTAAAACTCCAAAAGTCGCCGGTTCATGTTCTGCAGTAGGATAATAATTTCAAGAATAAAAGATGAAGAGTTGGACGCTTTATGAGTGGAGCAGTTGGCTAGTGAGCAATCTGATTTCTTGAAAATGTATCGATCAATATTATCAATATTCACTCGTAATAGAAAATAAAAAAAATGTAGAGATCTATCAAATTCGTCGACCCATATTTATTCACAAAGACGCTTTACAATGTTTCGAGTATTAATAAGGTATTAATATTCGGTTGCATTTAAAATTAATTTTCCTATTATTATACAGTGGCGTACGTTTCTAGATCAATTATTTATTGGATGGGGTCAAAGAAGAGCAGAGTTTAAGTTATGTACGAGAGACAGTAGTTGTCGCTCTCAATAAATCACGATGTTTTGAATAAACCATCAAATGGTGGACGATTTTGTTGAAAGTGTCGGGTATTTCAGAAGACATTTTGGTTTTTAACGTATACTAGACCATCCAAGATTCCCTAATTTAACACATGAAAGAACGATATTCGCCTCTAGAGCTCTCCAAGAATATTTTCTTCCACCCTCCAATGTGGCAGTGACACTTTAGTGGAAATCATATATGTTTGTATGTGTTTGCATTGTAAGTATTGAAATTGGCAGATAGAATGTAGAAGAAGCAAAAATATATACCGATCTCCTGACTGTCGAAAAGATTCTTTCGCCAATGTGCAACAACAATATAATTTTATGCAATTTATATATAAAAAGAGACACTTTTAGCATTTACACTCGAGTGGATACAAACGAGCTACTCACGTAAGTTTTAGCACGGTATACACTCCAATAATAGGTGTGGAGACGTGATGGAAGAGCAAGCGAGTAGTTACTTTTATTTGCAAGGCACTTTAATTTTAGTTGTCTCACGTACAAACGCAAATATCTTCTATTATGTGAGGAACTGCGAGAAAATCGGGAACCTCAGCTGTCTTTTTTCCAAAATGTAGATCATTTTTGGCATTTCTCTCTGATATTATGAAAGATGATGTATCGTTTTAAGTTGTCAAAGGGTTAAGCATTCAAATAAAAAAACAATTAAAAATAGACTATAAAAGCTCATTGTTGACTCTTGTTTGTAATAGCTTTGAAACAATATTATTGTACTTTACTATTTTAAAATATTTTATTGAAAGCTCAAATAAATACCGATTGAAATTTTTACGTTAAAGGCTTTATATTTTATCGACCGGGTGTTTCCAAATATACATTCCATTGTGGTTGACCTTACGGTAGTAAATATTGAATAACAATTCCCAATTTATAAGCCAAACTGTCTCGCAACTATTTTAAACTATTCCTCTAATATTGTTTTATTATAAGAAGGGAATAGAATCGACGGAGTCATTAATAAACGTCCATGACAGTTAGTTTAGTTTACTAACTTGATTATACAGAGCGGTGAATCAACCGTGAAAAGGGCAATCATTCATTTATTAATCGCAATCACTTGATATTTCTAACTGTGAAAGTAAAAATAAAACTGAAATGGATTAATAGGTCTTGCGGAAAGTTGAATTTAGTGAATGGCGCAGTTTGTAGCGTGCGCGCCTAGCAATCTGGAGATTGCGGGTTTTATTCCCCATCTACCGAATTTTTAAAATCCAAAAATACTGGACTAGATGCCCATCGGGATGAGCAATTGTATGACAAACAATTCTATTAAAAAATAATCTTTCAAAACGTTTTCAATTTGCGGAGATTCATATACTCCATTTTCGAAGTAGATATCTTCACACTGTGTAGATCCAGATGGTCCAATTTGGGAGTGAACGTGGTACAAGTAAGTAATTAATATAGGCCAAAAGAATACCAAAGTGTGGATTCATCGCCGTCGGTGTGGAAATTGGCATGTTTGTTAAATTGTGTTAGTGTAAACTCATAAAAGATAAACAATCAAGCTTCGACCATTATTATTTAAAAGTTGGATGTAGTTAAGCAGAAAACGTCCAAGCCACAAATTGAATTACAGTAAATGCTATGAAAACATCAATACATAGATTTTTTACAATATATAGTTAAGTAAATTAAGTATAGATTAAAGTAATTATTATTAGGTTGAGTTTCTTTTTTGGGACATTTTTTGTTTGACGAGGGCAGAATGCTTCTTCAGCAGTTTTACTTGAACTTTTTGCAGCTGGTGAACATAATTATAATATGATTTAAAAACATGAGTATGTACTTATTTATGACAAAGACACCCAATCAGAAATATACACCCAGAAGAAGTAATCGCTGTTTTATTTACTACAAATAATATCTAGAAAACGTTCATGTGGCTTAAACGATTTCGGCTTTGAGGTTCAAATATAAGATTACTTAATTAGAAATAATTTTTTGACTTTATCTATTCTAAATTATAAATTTTTATTTTAATGTAATTTCTTCTTTCAATAAATTTCCGTATTTGTTATTAAATTGTATGGTATTGTATTTATAAAATTAACAAAAATCCAAGCACAAAACGATTCCACAAATGATTCGAAAACATCAATACTTAAATATGATAAAGATACTCAATTAAAATTATACACACAGAAGAAGAAATCGTAGTTTTTTCTAACCCGTACACTAACAGTTTATAAAAAATAATCATTACAAAACGTCCATTTGGTTAAACGTTTTCGGCTTTGAAGTTTAAATATAAGGCTACTTAATTACAGATAAACTTTTGACCGTACCTGTTCTAAGTTGTTATTATTATCATAATGCCATGCCACACAGTGTTGTTATTGTTATATATATTTTTAATGCGAAAGACTGCGCTTCCATGAGCAGATTGCAGATACGTGGGGGTGGGGGACATCTTTAGTCGCAATGCGGGATGAGGGTATTCGCAGTGAGTATGTAATAAGTACCTACTTTCGGAAATACAGGCGGTGTTATAAGTCACAAACTATTAAATATTTTGTGTTTTTTTTTGTACCGTGTTCGCTCACAAATTGGAGCATAAAGATCTACACAGTATGAAGATATCCACTCCGGAAGTGGAGCTTATGGAACTCCGCAATGTAATGACGTCTTTTTCTTACGAGAATCGCTATAGCCCAACACTGGAGCTAAACTTAATTATTAATTCATGTATCGATGATTAACGAGTTATAAATTATTCAGTCACTTTGAAATCATTCGATACGATGAAGTCGCTACATGGACTGAATTTTTATTCAGCTAATATTATTATATATATCGCTGATTTTAAATCTGGCACACATTACTTAAGGTTTTCTACTATAACATCACCATAACAACATAGCGGGCCGCAGCTTGGAAGCCCCTGATTTAGAGAAGGAAACATCTTTATAGTAATGAGTTATTAAGACTTAGATAATCAAATATAATTCAACTGTTCGGGACCAGGGCCAAGTGCTGTATACTGAACATAAAAGGCGGTGCTAACTGCGGGCAGATAGTGTTTATGTATTATCTTACGTGTGGAGAGAGTGATTTTATTTTGTAATAAAGAGACGTAAATGTATCAAAGTATTTTTTTTTTTAAACCATGTTTGCTCCCAACGTGGAGCATATGGATCTACACTGTGTGAAGATATCCACTCAGAGAATGGAGTATATGGACCTCCGAAATGTGAAGACGTCTTGACAGATTATTTTTCACACGAATTGTTTGTCAGACGATTACTCACCCCAATAGGCATCCAATCCTGCAATTTTAATTTTTTTAAATCGAACAAATGTGGATTCGAACCCGCATTCTCTGGATTGCTAGCGGCGCACGCTACCAACTACGCTAGCCAGGGAGATAGCAGTCAAAATTTAAATATTATATTTATAAATGGTGAGTAATGTAAACATTTCGGTGTGGCCTATGAAAGTTAAGGAAGAAATTGTTTAAAAAATATATAAAACAATATTTTGACTCTTTTGAATATTTCTCATTATGTATAATATTTGCATTTGTCTGCTTCTCACCTACAGATATACTATTGGTGAGGAGGGAACAAACACTCATATTAAGCGAACAGTTGATATATTTAACATAGGAACTTTAGACCAATAGATCACATATATATTACACGTACATATTTAAAGATATCGAAGTGTTATGCGAAATTTCACACAGCGACTACACGTAGCGAAAGTGTTTGTGCAATTTCAACAAACGTTTTGAATATTATTTGTCCACGTGTTGAGGCATCCACGGGTATTTCAGGCAAACATCTGCAACACGTTTTTGAACAAAGGACTGGGATGAGGTCATCTAAGAAATGCAGTATGCAACAGGCATCACGATTGCTGTAGATAAAAATAAACAAAACTTCCCAGCAACTTGTGGGTGGGATACACAACTCACCGAGTGACTAATGATAATAAAAGAAATAAAATATTGCAAGCGGCCAACTAATATCATTTATTTATCATACATAAATTTGTAATCCTCAACTGTGCCAATTTAACACGATATGTTTGACAATTTTGGTATCTGCTAGATATTTCGTTGGTTATAAACGATGGTTATATTCTTCTTGTGTGCATGTGTATCGTACTGCTATGTTTTGATATTTACACTCCGACCTCAAATAACACGGTCATATGTTTCCAGAAAAATGTCGTGTAGTACAAATCCGTATTAGGCCACGGGCACGATAGATGTCACGGCGATGTAACCACGAAAACAGAGATGCAAAATAGCTAGAAATATGTGAGTGAGCAAGTGAGCGAGTTGTTGTGACAGACGCGCTGCCGAAATAGCTCATATGCTCACTCACCTTTTTTTTTTGGCTATTTTGCATCTTTGTTATCGCGGCCTTATACAAGGTTTGAAGTTCTTACACAATTAAAAGACCTATTACACCACACAATATTAAGTGCTCTTACTGCAGAGTGGGCGTGGTCTTTTGTATGTGATTTAAGTGCCTAATGCTTATTACACCGCACTTAGTAAGGGTAAGGGTGCCTTAAAATAATGTAGGATAATAAGCCTTTAAGGTATGCATTCCAAAAAAATAAGTTTAATTATATCCTTTATTTTTTCCAAAAACAATATAAAAACAAACGTTTACGTATATATTTAAAACTATTAGATAATATAGATCACTCATAACGTCAATCACTTACAATCCTACTTATTCGACTCTTTTTCAAGATGGGTTGTGAGTTGTAAGTTTTTACTATCGGAAAACTCTTGAGAATTTTTAGGTTTAACCTTTTAAAACTACATAATTTCTGCTTCTAGCGTCTTTAGCACCTTAATATATTTCATAAAAAGTAGCCAAACACATTTGTAATTGCCTCTTGATCTTCAAACTTATTTCCATTATACTTCGTTCACTATAAATCTAGTCCAATATGATGAATAGAATATTTCTGTAATGGCATAATGTATGCATATTCAAAACGGACATGTTAATTAATTTAAATGATTTTTATTTTTAATATACAACCTTGTAATACAAAAATATGCCACAATTCATCAACTGTGTTATATCAAAACCGTGTTGTGGAGGTACCGTGTTATACGACGTCTAGGCGTACATATCGTGGACGACGATCTATCGCTGTTTAGCAGCAAAGTGGTTAAATTATGATACTACCCACCTGTTAATTTATTTTCTTGGATAATTTTAAATAAAATTTCACCCATAGAAATAAAATTCGTCATCGAATCATTTAAAAATAAATATCTAGGTAGTATTAAAAAAAACTTCTTTAAAAAAGAGAAAATGTATCCAACATATTGACTTATGCTAACATACTATTCTTGGAGATATTGGACATACAGTTTTAAATTTTTTAAATCATATGTAAATAATATATAAGCACTTTAAGTCGCGTCCGCTAATCAATTTTGCAACCAATATGTTATATTGTATCACCGGTATCCAACGGGTCAGAGTGCACGCTTCCGAATTGGAGATAGCGGATACAATTGAAAAATATATATGATGTATTTTTTATCCACGAAATCCGCTCCAAAAATGGAGCATATCGTCGTCAATATTGCAAGAACACATAACTTGATGTTTAGTATGGCAAATGTATAGTACGAGTATATGGATCTCCATAATGTGAAGACGTGTATTGACAGATTATTTTTCATGAGTGGCGTTATACAGCAAGCGTGATGATCTCTTCAAATAAATTGCTTGACCAAATAGTCTCCATTTTTTTTAATTAGCTTTTTTATCATTATATTTATTTTAAATTCAGCACACTTAAGTGCGTGGCAACCTTAGTCTTGGGTAATTTATATTTACTCCCGGGACATTCCCGTCGAATAAAGTAAATCACTTCTCGATATCAGAGCTCCGGGATACGCCTGATTAAGACCAGATGTAAGGAGGGGGCGGGTGGATGGTGGGGGCATTAGGTAGATTATTTTTCGTGAGAAATGATTGAAAGAAAATTGCTCAACTTAATAGATATACAAATCCTGCATATTCAGATTTTTTTAAAGTCGAGAAAAGGCTCAAGATATCGGGGACGAATTATGTATAATATACATTTTTGATAAACATCATTTAATCTACATTTAATAAAATAAATACGAATGGAAATGTAAATTCAATGGAACTGTAAGTCCCTGAGGAGCTGAACGCCGACCCAGATAAGGTGAGCAGATTATTTTTATTAGCACAGGTAAGCATGATTCTCGCTAAGACGTACAAAAATAGAAAACCATTACAAAATAAAACGGAGGACAGGGTGTATTATTTATCTACCCCTGTAGAAGCGACGTCTATATTTATTATTTTCTATGAGGATTGAATCAGGAAAAATCAATCAGACAAATTACCTGATTGAAAAGACGAGAAATCTCGATAATAATATATCGAGTTAATCTAATATTTAATTCCACCTTTAAAACGTATATGGTCGGTATAATTTTGTATATTCTATACATATCAATACAGGGGAACACAAACTGTTCTATCAAGAAATTTTGGAGATCAATCGAGCAC
>JAGVSQ010007643.1:0-15126 GCA_022683975.1 Rhyacophila evoluta
TAAAATCAATAATTTAAATGTAATATTTAAATTGGAACAAATATTATGTAAGTAAACTGTCATATAATTTGCAACGATTTGACTATCAATATCGCTGCATATTTTAGACATTAAACTAAAGCGAAAAGCCACATTTAAAATGCTCGTTTCGTTGAACTATTAATTAGTTCATTTCTCATTTGATTATTTAATAGACATTCTACTTTACATATGTTAATATTTTATCGATGTAATATATTTTAATTTAATCACCAAATGTGAAAATCCAAGAAATAAAAAAATAATCCATTTAGACGATATATTTTAAAGCGAATAAGACAGTGGAACAAATATAATGCGTCTACATGAAAATGTATGTGTTGTATTAGAAAATTAAGCTAAATTATATTCAGAGAGATTTACGTTAAACAAATATTTAAGGTGTGAAGCATTTTGTTTCATTACAATTTTATCAAGTTTTTTTTGTTGATTTTGCATTGTTTCCATCAGTTTTGTTCTGAAGAAAACTGCATCAGCAGAAATCTTTCTGTAATAATTAATACATTAGTTTCCTATTTCTCATGAGTTTATTTAAGTAGGTTTACTCTCTTTGAAATAGCGTGAGTAAATAATAACAAACGTAGTAACATCCCAATTCTCACGTAATCTTAATCGAAACAAATGCTCTTAAAATATGCATATTTATTAAATACATTGTATTATTAATTATCATGAAAATATAATCAGTTTCATGAGTATACATATAGCAATAGTGAAGTAAGCATTTCAAAATAATCAAATGCCAAAAACAACAAACTCTTGGTGCGCATTAAAAAAAACGCAAAAGAAGGATGATGGCTTCTTAACGGAACAAAAGAGAAATTAACTGAGAAAAAAAAACAAATACACCTAAAATATTGTATGAAAAATGGATACGTCGTTTGTTGAAATATTTATTTAAAAAATTTTGTTACTACCTTTTTTACGCTACAACAACAAAGTAAATAATGTAAAATGGTATGTGGCTTAACAAAATAACTTAACTGAAATGTTTTTTTGTTTTTGAAAATAAAAGTCAGCAAGTTATCCGATTAGGAACAACATAATACATAATTAGGAGACTAATTAATGTATGGATTTGAATCAAAAGATATTATTAAAATAGTGGATTAACCGCTTGCACTTAGACTTAGACCAAAAATTTATCAGTTTGAAAGTAGATGCATATAATTATAACAATAAGAAGCACTAATTTTTACTCATTGTTTCAAGTCTTAATATAACTTAGAAATTTTCAGTCGTATAAAGATGTGTTATGACTCGGTATTTCAAAATAATATGCTATATTTAAGAATTCTTTTGTTGCATCTTCACAATGGATGAGAATATTTCAATGTCCATATAAATCGCTCCACTTTATTTCTAGTACAGTGCCTAAATACAATAATAATATAACCCAGAAGTTGTAGTAATGTGTGTAATAGATTTTTTGCTCTGAAAAAAGTTTACTGCGGAAGAAATTATTATATTGTACTTTCATAAAACATGTAATTGGCTTAACTTACAACAAACATGACAGTTAGGTATATCATTCTGGAACAAGAAACTTGCTCTTATTCCATAGTTTTATTGAAAATTTATATACATTTTAATTTAACAATCATGATTTTATTATTGTTAATCATAGCATTGAAAGTATTCTGAGTATCATTTACAATAAAAAAATCTAACCAACATTTACTTATAGTGATCGACGTATGTGGCCATATATTACCCTGGTTTTTATCTTAATAACAGACATTAATTATTGTTTTTTTTTTATTTTCAGGAAGCAAAATGTGACGCACCATTAGTAGAATCAGCATCACTTCCTCTCGAGCACAGATCAGGTGGTGGATATGGTCCTCCAGGACCTCCGCGATCAGACGAACCATGGCCTCTGGCTTCTCCAGACAGTCCACAGATCAAGCATCTACAAGTGCAGTGCGAAAAAACTCATATGCGAGTTAACATCGAATTCGACAGGCCGTTTTACGGCATGATTTTCTCGAAAGGATTCTATAGTGATCCCCACTGTGTTCATCTGAAACCGGGAACAGGACATCTTAGCGCTACATTCGAAATATTCTTAAACAGCTGTGGTATGTCAAGTTCAGCTAATCATAATGCCGCGGCTTATGGAAGTCCAACACCGAGTGGAAGCTATGTTGAAAATACCATCATTATTCAATATGATCCATACGTGCAAGAAGTCTGGGATCAAGCCCGAAAATTGAGGTGTACTTGGTATGACTTTTATGAAAAAGCAGTGACATTTCGACCTTTCCAGGTCGACATGCTCCACGCTGTCACCGCAAACTTTCTCGGAGACAACCTTCAATGCTGGATGCAAATCCAAGTCGGAAAAGGACCTTGGGCTTCCGAAGTCTCTGGTATAGTTAAGATCGGACAGACAATGACAATGGTTCTCGCAATCAAAGATGATGAAAACAAATTTGACATGTTGGTACGTAATTGCGTCGCTCATGATGGAAAACGCGCTCCTATCCAATTGGTGGATCAATATGGTTGCGTAGTTAGACCGAAGATTATGAGTAGATTCCAAAAAATAAAGAACTTTGGTCCCTCAGCATCAGTTGTATCGTTTGCGTACTTCCAGGCATTCAAATTCCCAGACTCAATGAATGTGCACTTCCAATGTGTTATTCAAGTTTGCAGATACAACTGCCCAGAACCTAAGTGTGCCGGTCATGGTCATGGATTAACTTCCGAATACGGAGTACCTCTTTTGGGTGGAAATGCTTTAGGAGGCGGAGAATATGGACCACCACATGGAGCACCTCACTCAGAATATGGCGCACCACCTCTCTTACCTCACTCCGAGTATGGACTGCCACCTGCATTCCCCGACCCACGTCATCCTCCAGATGCATCCGGTGCCTTTTCTGAAAACCGCGATGACGTAGTTCTACCACCACAAGCGCAAGTTTCATCTTCCACATCGAACGCACCAAATCCGTCATCCCCGTCACCACAATCTCAAAATGATGATGATGTGAATCTTCCTCCTCCTCCACTTCCAGGTCGTCATGGTGCATACAATACTGTCAAGAGGAAGAGTAGTGTAGTAGATGAATTGGAAGGAAACCTTGCGACTCTTGGAGGGCGTCCACGATCAGTAGAAGATCTTCCCGAACAGCTGCAAGGAGCACGACGCAGGCGAAGCCCGGAAATAATGAACGTTGTCGTCACACGAATATACAAGAGAGAAGCTCAAGAAATGACCGATGTGAACACGAGTAGAATTATCCAAGTAGTATCACCAGGCGATGTCAATTTCGCACTCAATAATGCTGCCAGCAACGAAACGGTGATTGTTCAATCGGCAAGCGAATCTGATCCTGAGACCATTTGCATGTCAGTGCCAAGTTTCGTCGGAGGCCTTGTGATGTTGCTCTTAGTTCTAGTCGTGGCTTCTTTAGTTGCCGCGTTCCTGTTTGTTCGCGTCCGTGCCGTCGACCGCAAGACCGCTACGACGACTTTCGTGGGTACGCCGTACGACAACGCCGACTTCGTCAAAGTTGCCAACTAATGATGCCATCAGTGGACATATTATTCGTTAAGAGACTGTGTAAAGAATGTAAAAAATAATTATAAGAGTTCACAACTGAGGTAACGAAGACTTTTTAAGGATCCAAAGATCTTCAGGTGTTAACGGTGCGGCAGACCGCATGACTCCTTCCTTCATCTCATCGGTCTGCTTTTCATTACCCGAACCGCTCCCATTTCATTCCTTCATCATATCGTATCACCCTTGCTTCCATTCGCTCGGTTCTATCATATGGACCTTAACCTTTTATATAAGCTTCCCCCTCGACCGAAAAACTGATATTGTTTATTTTTTTATTCAATAATTTACTTTATTAAATTCTTTTATGTTTTACAATGTTTTGGTGTAAGGATCGGAATTGTTTGATGTATTTATAATTTATGCAAATCGATCAAAATAGCTTGCACTTTTTAAAATAATAATTTTAAATGATTTTAAAATAACAAAATTTGATTAAGTCTAAGATCCTTGACACGTATAGTTTTTTTGTTGCGATCGAAGCTTGAAACACTAACAAAATCTATTTATTTTTTATTTATTTATTATTATTTAGTATTTATTATCATTTCTAAATTTAAAATAAAGTGACTTAATTGTACTTGTTAAAATGAATTAATTACATAAAACACAAAAACACGCGCGCACACACATCAACACACGCATCTTTATTATTTAGATAGGGAAACAAATTGTAAATACATATTTCTTAAATATAGATTTTTTATGATATGTTTGTCTTATTATTTTTATTCGAAATTAATCAATTTATCAGGCTTTCGTTTTAATTTAAGGATATCATTTATTACGACAAGAAAAAATTATCAAAAAATAAAAACCTGGAATATAATTGATTATAATTATAAAATTAAATATATACACTTGTCTACAAAATGTTAAAGACATTTCTTGAAAGCGTCAATATTGAAAGGACGGTAACGTGTACTCCAATTTCGATAGAAGTTTCTTAAAAGATAATAACATTTAAGTGTTCATACATTAAACATTATTCATTATCAATAAATTGATAACAAAATATTTGTATATGTATGGTGTAAGAGTAGCACTGATTGAATTGAGTTTTTTCGGAGATCCCGAAAAACAGGTAAAGCAATACAATTTCGTTTGAAAATTTCCTATATTTGTTTTTTATTAATTGCACTATTTCCTATAAATTTTTAATTTTCTAATCCAGTGAGTAAATTTATTTAAAAAAAAACAATCAATCCACATTGAATTGTTTCTATAGAATGTGTATGTGTGACGGCTGATTCTCAACCTAATAATCTCAATGGAAAGAGGGGCAATGACCCCGATGTTTGCAACCACTGCGCACTCACACACTTACAGGGCGTGTGTAAAATCATAATTTTATTACATTTATTATAACTATTAGCAATGATTTCTGTTTAAAAATTTAAAGAATGAAGAATAAATTTAAATAAATAAACAGCCTATACAATGTCTGTATTTCAGGGTGTTGAGAAAGTGTACGGAGTTATTTATTGAATACTTAAATATAAATTGAGATTTTTTAAAAGCGTACATATTTTTAACTGAACGAATGATCAAGAATCAATAATAATTATAGTAAAATAATATAATGGAAGTTAGGTCATGGTGTTTTAATTCTTGAGGTGATATAAAAGTTTTTTTTAACTAAGATTTGAGCGGTTTATTTTATTTTGAATAAAACATTTTTTTTTATATTTATACAGTTTTCGCCTGCTGTCTTAATACTTGAACAGTTGCTATGTATCTAGCATATGTTGAACGAGGTTTGTATACTAGTAGTAAATCGATTTATTTGAGACAGTGTTACCCATAATGAATTTTTTGAAAATATAACATTGTCGTCGACTTGGTAGCTAATTCCAAAGTACGCGAATATTGTTTGCTTTCTGAAATGATAATGCATACGAAAAATCTTTATTACGAGCCACATACGTGCAATGTTATATAAAGCCTACGATATGCGAAGATAATTTTGCGGATAATACAATATATTAAATAATAACTTTTGATAATACCATATCATAGAACTCAACAAAAGTATTCCCATTTATCATAGAACATTTTTAATAATTTAAAAAGATTAAAAAATAAACGGGTTAATTATAACTGAGTCGCCAAATCTTCGAGAAGAAATGGAATCATTTTTCGAGTCCCTGAATACTAATGCAGATGACCAAAAATCTACGGATATTGCTCTAATTAGCGAGCGCCACATTCACTCATTTTCACATAATCGACTTTGCAAAATTTAAAATCATTATTTATGAAACAAAAGAAAAATTATCATAATGTGATAGTAATTACATGGCGTAAAACTGCGCTAAATGACATTCTAAAAAATGAAAACAAAAAGCCTTTATTTCATTGAAAATAAAAACAATATTCTTAAAGAGTAAGAGTAAACATTTAACAAATAATAAAATAACGAGGAGGAAAATTGCAGAGTAGCTGGACGCTCACGTCGTGAGACACAAAGTAATGATCAACTTACACTCGACCGTAAATTGTTGCAGTGACGCATGCACCAACGCTAAGCGTAAACGCTTTCCATAATCTGGATACGAGGTCATTTGCAAGAATATAATCGACCGGGGATTTCCAGATCTACAGAAATTAGAGTGTTCTAAATATCTTGAGTTTTATTTTCTTATACTTACCCAACAGTACGTAGATAAAATGTTTTTAAATTATCAATTTTTAATATTACGAAAATTTATTATAAATGAGACTTAGTTTTTAATATCCTTTTCTTGCTTAATTTCTTATTTACTGATTTCACAAGCTGGTTCAGGCAACTCCAGTTAATAAAGAATCTACTGCATATCGTCTACCATAACTAGAAGTTTGTGGACATTATAAATTATAAACTTCATATTGCTGGAAAAAAAACTTACATATTATTAATAAATAATATCTAAACAACTGCAACTATTGGATGCTGTGTATGATAATGAATCGAAACATACGAAAAGATAAGTTATAAAACTGGAGTATGAACAGCGATATAAGAATATGTAAGTATTATAAATGTTGAGATAAGAAAGAGCTAGGAATATTAAAAGTTAAAGAGAAAAAAGTTGCAGTGCGGACGGAGTATTTTTGAATGGGTAAATATGCTAAAAAGTCGTATAAATGATATCCATATCTATTAGTGGTCATACAATTTCAATATATTATAGTTGAAATTAAAATCAATTTGTCGTTATAAATAATTAAATTAATATATTTGTAATATTTTATTTTGGTTGCTGAAAATATAATAATATACATGTTATATTTGGTCAAAAATCGTATCGATGAGCTTCTATGTACCACTCATAACGTACGAAGTATTGATATAATAATAAGAACGTATAAATATTAAATAGAATTAAAAAATTCGTATAGTTTACTCTTGCCATCTATTAACAAACTTCGTAAGCTTTTTTGATATTAATTGAATAACACGTGATTGTAGTTCACAAAAATTCCGCCAGAACTATATTTATAATAAAGCTATTAGAACGAATAATATTTAAAAAATAAATTATTATTTATTTTTCTACAGTTGTAGATATTGAATTAAACATACTTAAATAGATATGTAAAAAATACTTGATGTTATTAGTGTTCCATAATCGCATGATTTTCTTAATCGATATATTTTATAATATTAATGTATGCAGATTGTAATTATTGGCCAAAATAAACACATTAATAATATATACTACCTTCTGTATAAAATAGAGGGAACTACACATATAAAATTTTATTTTTTAAATAATAGAAGCGGCATTCCAGCAACTTTATACATTTACATGAATAATAATGTTTATACTTAATACTTATAGTTAAAATAATTTTGAATATATTAATCTAAAATACTAGAAAAAGAAAAGGAAAATGTCCTTAAATAGTATGAATTATTTTATTTTTTATTCGTTTTAGTTTTAATACTTGTGTTTGTAGTATCTAACCAAAAAAAGTGGTTATTATAATTGGCAGGTAATGCATGAAATGTATACGGTTAGAAAAATATCAATGCTATTAAAATTATATACAATTTAGACATGTGTTGTTTCAACCTGTTTTGATAGGTTTTCCTCTCAGACACAAAACAAAATATCTTTTCGAACGGATCGAGCAATTTGTCTGAAAATGCATCTAAATCAAATAAACGACTCTTTGATGTAGTCAGCTGGGTAAGTGGTAGCTAATACGTTCATAGAACAGAGGGAGGATGGTGCGTCAAATGAACAAACAATTCGAGTTCAGCATTTATATGTGTCATTTATCAACAATTGATTTATTTATAAAAAAATATTACTATTATTTAACTAAGAATGGTGTTTTCATTTTACATTTTAACGTTTTATAAACTACCTTATTTTAAATATTATTTATAATTAATTGTTCCTGTCGTTTTTATTTATCTGTAGTATTAAGTAGTACTCGTTACTTTTAGTTAAATATGATAAAATCTATAAATCAGTTATAAAGTCAATTTGTAATCAATAATGAAATTATGACGTCTAGTTTACTTGATTTAAAGTGAATATAAAGACATTATAAAACATAATAAAATTCATAGTAGATACGTATATCTAATATGATGATTTGTTGTTAAAATAAACGTTTTTTAGATATTTATTTAATCGTTAGTCAATTATTTGCGAACCGTTGTTGATGTGAAGGGGATGGTTGAGAGAGACAGTAGAGGGCAGAAAAGAGGGATGGAAAACTGGAGGGTTGGCGTTTGAATTGAGGAGGGCGCGTCCAGTTTCCCGTTAGCGGTTGGGCGCTCAACTCGCGCGTTCATTTCCCGCAGATTTCAACAAGAAATCGTCAAAATGTTCCGCGAAAGCTATTTCGAATTTGTTGCTTAGATTTCAGAAATATCTTCTTTGCGCAATACCTTTTGACAGTAATGTATTTTAAATTGCTAAAGTTTAAATGAAGACAATATTTTCTTAAAAAGATGGCACTTTTCGACTCATAAATAAAATTCAAAACAAAGTTTTGTTCACAATGTCTTGGTTAAGAACAATGAATTAAAGCAACAGTTCTTAAATATTGCAAAGTGACCGTTGAAAATTTCTTAAGCTTTCTTTTGAGACGCTTATTTAACAAAACACTTTGAGCACTATGCTTAATTTATCTTTTTTCACCATGAAAATTATAAATAAGTGCTTGTTATTATTATAAGATATTACAAAAAAACACAGATTACATTATATTATAGATATTTCTAAATACAATGATACTACAAAATAAAATTGTATTACTTTATCATAATATGTATTGATAGAAGTGGTTTGAAAACAAATTAATAATGAAGCTATCATTGCTACTTCTGTGGACTTGTGTGATTTTTATTACGTTGGCGGCTGCTCATTTGAATGTTTTCATAAGTCAGCCAGAAGTTATGAAACTTTTAGGTAAGTAATTTTACATACTTTTCAAATAACAACAGAAATGAAATTCAAAAAATGTAATTTATCACAGATTAGTCTCACGCTTAAACAAAAAATATTGACAAAATTTAGATTGAACACAAATACACTTATTTATTATATTTTTTTTATTATTCAACTTTATATTAAATAAAAGATATTTTAATTGATATCAAAATTTCAAGAATAAATAAAAATAAATCGTTTAAATAGTTGGAATTTTCGTATGAGAAAATACATATTATAATTAGTAGATAATAATAATCAGTTAGACATAATAAAGTTCCAATAAAAAAATATGAGACGACTATACACTACGTATAGAGATAGTAAAAATAGTGCTTTAATCTTATATTATACAATTTATTATTACTTCAATATTAAGGTATATATTATAAAGCAGAAGATTGTCCTATGTATTTTGAATTGTATGAAGACAAATCTTTTGAATAAAGCTAATTTAATAAATAAAAAAAATAACACCACTAAAGGTGACAGACTTTCAGTCAATATGATACATCCTCATGAATTTGATCTATTGTACAGTGCGGAGTTTCACGTGTTCAGCCAGCTTTCGAAGGTATGCTAGGAATTTCACTTGGTAATAGTATCAAGGATAGAGGCTAACTTACTGACAAATACTCCTAAACTTTCAAATACGTACGGATCATCGTATTACGAGATTCTTGAAACCTAAATAAAAGGTAAAAATTGAAGATCTTTAGTACATGCTTTTAAGTCTCAAGAGAAGCACCAATGTATCTTTGTCATAGATCACGTATTGTTTCCAAAATACAATAACTTACGTATATATGTTTAAAGTTATTTCTAGTATTATATGATAGAAAGTTGTTTAACGTAAATGTTATTGTTAATTTTCTATGGGTGTATCGATAATACACCATAATCGTTAATGTAATTATTAAAATATTCATTGATTATCTTATCGATAAAATTATCATTTTCAATGACAAAAAAGGATGCTTTAAATATTCGATCTATCGTTCTGGATTTGAATAATGCATAAGATGAAATTCTGTTCTTTCTTTTTTTCCACGCGACTTTTCCCGCAATTCGTTTTTTTTTTTGTACAAACGACGTTCAGAGATGATTATTATCATAGCTGTACACTTTCCCACGAAACGAAAAATATTTTCTTTTAAAAATACTTATGTTCACCAATACCAATCGGGTCTACAATGGTGATATTGAGAATGGTATTTGCAAAAATGTTGAAAATATAAGATTTTCTTAAATATATTTAATGATATAAATTATTCAGTGTCTAAGAAAATGTTTACGCGTCAAATCGTGGCTATATTATTTTTTTTAGTACACCTGCATACATACGAATATCTTGAAAAGAAGATGCATACTTTGTAATATTTATTAAATTCATTGTATCACCGTTCATAAAGTATATTCATCGGTTACAAGTTACGTTAATAATTTAAATGTATTTTAACTAATTGTACATTTAAAAGAGTTAGAGTGTGCACATAATATTCTCGATAGAGATTACTAAAAATATATATTATCTACATAACTAATATTTTGACTGATGCTTGATGGAAATTGATTTTAAATTCTGAATTATTTATATGGGAGTTTACCAGTTTTAAATAATTTAGAATTTAATTATCTACAGACAAAATTAAATTGCTGGAATTATGATTTAACATAGTTAAGTTTTCGACATTAAACCTTTATATTACCGTATTGATAATACTACATTTTAAGATATTTTATTTTATCTGTATGTTTTTTAATTCGGTCTTGAGACGGTGATTTAAATAGCATGGAGACATCTAAGCAGATGTTTGTGAAGTTTTCTTGCTCGTTATTTGTCAGCAAACAGTTCAATTTCATAATAATGTTTTCTACGTTTTTAGCTGATACTTTTTAATTACTTTATAACTTGAGCGAAAAGATTGAAATTGATAACTATTTAATGAACGATATAACGTCCGTCTACTAATAATTGATTGCTAAGTTCATTCAAGCCACTAACCAATCATAAGACTATTACACCCATACTCTGGAATCAAATACTGATGAAAAAAAACAAGTTTTAATACATCTACGGAATCAAAATCTACAGCCTGAAATTCAGAAGTGCTTATTGTGGGCGCTATAAAACCAACCTTATATGCGGCACGTATAACCATTGGGAAAAGAACTTCTTTAAACGATGGTATAATTAACTATTTTATATTATTTATTAGTCATTACTCAAAATTGCTGTCAACATTACCAAACAAATATAATATTTTTAAAAAATCCACAACTATAATGTATTATTTATTACTGAAATGTCCTGAATAATAAAAAAATTAAATTTGCTGGAAATCAAATAATTTCTATGCTGACATTTTGATTGCGTATCAATTTACTTTTATATGAATATATGAGCTTAAATGAATTAATATAAAAATTATTTAAGATCTTGTGCACTCAAATATGTTTATGATGAATACAAAATAAGCGACTGATTTTAATGTTTTTGTTAATGACAATGGCATTTTTTCATTTTATCCACATTACAGGTCAATATTACATATTTATAAATATAGTCTATATTTAGAATGCATATGGTTATGCGAACTTTAAAAGCTAATGAAGACACTAATATGTAATGTAACATAACCTAAAATCTTTTGTAGTACTATCGTAATATATTATACAATACACAATTATCTCATTAATGTCAATATTTTATGTCAGTTTTTAAATAAAATTAAAGTTAAAACGAAATATTTTACTAAATAATAACATTTTTTGTTTAGGTAAAATTGTGTCATAATTACTTGCTTTTTGTTTGCACACTTTACCAAAAATCCATGAATAAAAATGATTGATTGAAAGCTACCGTGAGAAGAATCATTAAGTAAAAAATAAATTACCGTTTATCTCAACAACACCATTGAAGTTTACTTTGAAAAAGTGACCTACAGTGCAAAGGGCACTTAAGTGTAGCGTGTCACTAAGACATAAGATTCAGGAACTGAAAGCCAACCTCGTAATCGGAGTTTTCTCGTAAAATCCAAGTAATTTATATAGCACGTAAAAAAACTTTACGGTCACTCATAAACACCGTTACATACAAATGTTTAAATTTCAGAAAGAGTAAAAATGTGTATAATTTTATTCGTCCGTATCTGACAATGCATTCCGTATAATGTGTGCAATGTGCAGTGATAGATCTGGCAAGTTTGAATTTAACGCCGTTATTTTACGACTGCTTCCGGCCGGTAATAGTTTACCCGGCATGAATAAAATTACTTAGTATTTATAATATAATACAAAAGTGATTACTCGGCAAATGTTTAAATTGACCAAATAATTTTTACGTGCTTTCTCCTTTTTTTAGATTTCAAATTGTTTTCTTAAATTTCAACGACATGATTTTTTATCCGCCTATTTTGAAAAAGATATGACAGCGCAGTGCTTTTTGTGTGACGGTCACAGGTTTGACGGCGACGTCTCCAATTTTAAGTGCGTATTCGATTTGAGTTTTAAACGTTTTCATACAGTATTAATAAAATTTACTCCCATAATTGACTAAACATACATAAATGGATAGTTTTTTTGTTGTCTTGCTAATGTTTATAGAATTTTTATTTTGATTAATCTGTTTTAAGTTGAAAGTTGTTTAAAGATATTTGAAAGGTGAATAAAGTTGACCATAGTAAATAAATGCATTATAATGTGCGTACGGGTTATGGTAATTTTATCCATTAGGAATTCTGAAAATTTTCAAGAAAAGTCGATTGTGGTCGAAGATAAGTTATTCAATCTTATTTTTTTAAAGAAATGCGTGTGATTAAGCTATTCATAACTTAAGACTTCAAATGAATTCATAAGATATTCCATTTCCGTCATTCCTGAATATAATGGGATATTTTGACCTGGTTCAACATATTTATGGAAACATACATACGTTAGCTAAAGCTTCCAACCTAACGGAGATTGAAAAGCCCCCTGCTGTGAAGCAATATTGCCACTTTGTCGTTTGAAAGCTTCGTGTATTTCGAATTATTTGGTGGAGCTTTTTTTAACCTAAATTGAAAGCTCGATTTGGCTTCACTAAAATTAAGTAACATTGTATATTATATTATGTATTGATTCAATATATGCTCTTACTATCAGCAGTATCAATATTTGTGAAAACAGGCACGGTAATAGATTAAAATTGAAATAATATAGGTATTTTATTATATTCAAAATATCAGTCTGCATATATATTGAGAATTTTTTCAGATGGTGTATTTATTATTAACTCAAAACTTTTGTGGAAAATTGGTAAAAGAGGAACAGTATTTACTTAAGTTCATCTGCATTTAGTTGTTTTTCTTTTTTAATTATAATTGTATTTTTTATTTACATATTTTTAGCCACTTTTAGACATTTATGTTTTATATATTGTATGCTCACATAATTTAGCTCTATATAATTATTATCGATGTCTGCTTCTATTTAATATAAGAAAAACTTTTGAATGTTTATTTATCGATTGTATATGATAAATACGATATATATGTATATGGTGAATCCACACCAAGTTACATATTGTGATGACGACAAAAAGGCTTTCTGCTTTGAGCAATTCGTGAATTCAATTGCAGTGTTGCATTTAGAAAAAAGAATGGAACACCAAAATATTTCAACGTTTTCACACTCATATAAAACGTGGGTAACTATTTTCCATTTAAAATACAATTTACAAGCCAATAGGTTTCCCTTTGTGATCGCACTCTGGCAGATCATTGTTTTGAAAATTTTCCCGGCATTTGTTTGCGGAGAGGACTCACCATAAGTGCGATATTGTGTTGCATTTTTATTACTATTAGAATTGATTATCTTAAAAAATGGCTTAAGTTATTTCATTCAAATATAATACATTTTCTTTGTTTTGGATATATTACCGACTCCATTTAAATACAGACTATATGTTGTGAATGTTTTTGATAAGCATTTTTATCGGGTCCACCTGAAAGTAAAACATATGATATCTACCAAATTATTACGTGGATCTCTACATTATGAAGACATGACTTGACATTTTTTTGCAAAATAACTGGTTGTCACTCGTTTGCTCAACCCACTGAGTATCCATTTCTTGACTTTTTTATCTTTTCAATCCAGCACAGCGCTCTATAATCTATTATCTATCACGGCATACTACAAAAAAACATAAAAAATCTTCTCATGTTTTTCTGATATCGGAGAAATGCGCCACGGCATACCCAGCATCGTCTAGCGGCACATTACTGTTCTACGGCACAGAGGTTGCGGAGCACTTTTTAGTAGATATGGGAATCGAACCCGTAATGTCTGTGTCTGAAGCACGCACGCTAATCTCTTGGCTACCAAAGATTCATATGCATTGGATAATAACAATTTATTTGTCTTTATTCTTGCTTATTCATATTCGAAATTAAAATTTAAAAAATTCAATTCGATTCCAATATGTCTGTTTACACTTTATTCTAATATTCGGATAGATGCAGTATCAATATATTGGAATACATTATAAACAGCAGTCATGCAAAAATTAATGAAATTCACATAACCGAATAATTAATGTATCCATCAAAAAGTTTTGACTATACCATTTTTTATGGGAAGTATACCCTTTTTATTGAACAATATCTTGATTCGTTGCGTTACTTATAACATGATAATTTCTGAAAACAAATTTATCATAATATAACATCCTTTCAACATTTCTAGGTAATTTTTAAATGAAACTTGAAGAAAAACGTAATAATAAGTAGAATAACGTTCTAAGAAGCCCAATAGCCGTTTGAGAATTTTCATATTAAGGCGTCATTATTATTTTTACACAATTCATATAGTTCTGATTAGTATTTACGTGATTAAATAAATTGAGATTTAGACGCATAAACTAGATCAGGACTGATTAATGATTCAAATCCAAGTAAAATCATTTATGTTGGAATTAAAAATAAGATAGGAAAAATATTTTTCATAGATACTACTGTATCAATTTGTTTTATACGTTTTTTTGTTGGTATTATGAAAGATAGAAGAAAAAAACTGCAGCTCTCATTTATATGTCTGAATAAAACG
>JAGVSQ010007644.1:0-15125 GCA_022683975.1 Rhyacophila evoluta
TTAGAATTTAAAATCAATTTCCATCAAGCGCCATCAGTCAAAAATATTAATTAATTAACATTTTTGATTTGTTTGAGCTAAAAATTCAAAAGAACTCCTTTCAGAATGAGACTTATTTTGGCAAGTAAATATAAAAAAATAAGTAGCGTTAGATAATAAGTGAATTTTTTTTGTCACTACGACTGCTTATGACACTATTCGATGAAATAAAAAATCAAGGTACACATGCACGTTGTTCTCACATGTGGAAATATCAGGAAGCAGATCCTGAATGGTAGAATTATAAGAAGCCCATATATTGTAACAACATGTAGCTGGATTTTTTGGTTTGAGTAACTTTTTAAAGTAAAGCTTTATTTTTTACAATCTCTTGCACCATTAGCACATTTTTGAATAAACACTTAAGGCTATGTTATGTGTTAATACAAAAATGTAGCAACGATACAAGATATTGAAAAAAATAAACTTCACTTTAAAAAGTTACTTCAACCGAAAAGTCGACTTACATGTTCTTGCAGAGTTGGCGTATATATTAAGATCATTGTCTGCTGCGTTTCGTTTTCGTGACTCCAATATTTTTTATTGTCATTTAATAAAATGGGAATCCTGAAGATTGCATGAGTAAGAACTTAGTAAAGTGTAATTATACAATAATGATATCCGCAGTTGTTAGAATTTAAAATACTCACTGGAAGCTCCTAATGTACGGCCAACTTCTTTCCATAAATGGTCTTGAACACCGCGGCGACCGTAATGCTCATGTGTTTTATCCCAGAGCGGTCGCCTCAGTCGGACTTCCTTAATTAAACCACTAGTCGGGTCAGTTTTAGTACTGATATATTTCTCGGGTTGCTGCATTGCTTGTGTTCATATCTATAATAGACGATGTATTAAAATAGTGTATACTCTAGAGATAGATCATGTTCTACACTATCATCACAATCAGCATTTCAATTGTCAATAAACATAGGTGAACTGATTTGAAAATTAACTTTGACATTTATAACATATTGTAGCCATACTACAAAACATATACATAGTTAAATTTTCCCGCATTATGTGTAATCATATGAGAAACTTGAGCTAGATATTATTACGTACAACATTCAAGAGTATTATTGAATTCTCCATGATTTTTTTTTTTATCAATTTTGTATAAACGCGACAAAAACTAATTGAAAAAATCACTGAGATTTTACTTTAAATTAATTAATATAACTATACAGGGATTGTATAAATTAATAATATTAAACATTAGTGACAAGTATTTTTCATTAATTTTAATATCTACGAAGTACAAATTTTACTTTTAAATTTTTTCCGTTACCTAAAAGCTAAATGAATACTTAAATAAAATGACAAACTACTTAATATAAAATAAAATATCTTTTCAACGTTTGCTTAAACTAAAATATTTCTGTACAGATATAGTTTTCTTTAAATATTGGTAGATATAAAATGTTTTTTAAAATTGTTCCTGGAGTTGTCTCCGTTGAAAAAACATAAAAATTTACGAAGTAGATGGTATATTGTAAATCCAAAACAGTATTTTTCGTCAATTAAATATTATCTTGCAAGTTGCAACACACGTCTGTTGTATCACTGATTATTGAGTGATCATACTCGTATTGTGACTTATCCGGCTGAAGTTAATAATGCTATAGAATTCTTTCAAAAATGGGAAACCATAGGGTTTTAGAATTATTCAGTGGAATAGGAGGTATGCATTACGCACTCAAGGGTAAATATATATTTATTAAAAAACTTTGAACTCGAAAAATTGTAGAATTTAGATATAAAATTACTAGTTAAAAAGCAGTTGCATTTATATTGTTTAATTTTATTTGTGACGATTACTATTATTTTGCATCCATTTTTTGATTGAAAGTTAATGCGGCATTGTGATAATAAATAATAATAATACTAGTTGTGTAGCACTCAAAATTATTTATTTGTATACATACTAAGCTTCCCCATAGGAAGTATTCTAGGAAGGAAGACAGCTGCTCTCAATTTTTATTTTCCAACAAATTAAATCTTTGACACAGTATCGTATGGGCGAACAAAGATAATGACATCCTTTGCTGGTTTATCAGCTTAACACTAAACAAAATTTATTTGCAAAATGGACTGGTGGCCAAGTGGTGAACGTCTGCTTTGGTGCCAGAAGTTGCAGGTTCGAATCTCCCTACATATAATTACGTATGCGACATTTACATGATTATCCGTTTTTTGAATTTTTGGCTAATAGCGTAGATTAGCTACATGCTCAATATCAGTCACGAAGGCAACAGTGTAGATAAACTACATGCTCAGTCAGTCATGTGACATTTTTAAAATCCATCAGTAAGTTGGCAGCGCATGAGATGTGTTTGAAAATAATAATTACGATAAAGTTATGTTTGAAAGAATTATATTAATAGCTTGATGCTATATTTTAGAAAATAAAAAAAAAAAATGGATAAAAACAAATATTCTATAAATACCCTATGAGATGATGGGAAATATACAATTGCAACTCGTATTTACAGCATGTATAGATTTATATTGAATCTAAAGATGCTGAATGAGTGGTGAGTACAAATTATATTATAGTGTAAATGGACAGATTTTGTCACATGACAGACTTTGAGTATGTAGCTAGTCTACACTATTACCCATTTTTGTTATCTGCGCACTCAGTTCTATAGGTAGAGATCAAACGTTGGAAAAATTACCTACTGCATTGTTTTTTCATAAAGTTTCCTAAGTAGTAATGCAATGACATGCTTAGCCATTGTGTTTTGGAACTTTGAGATGCTCTTCCTTAAAATGTCATGTTTGCATATACTAATGGAGTATACGTCTTCAAGTTTGACTGTTGTAAAAGGACAAAGAATACATATTTCACTGCTTAATTCAGTAGTGACGAAACTATCATACGATTTACTAATACATACTACATAAACGCTTTATATGCAATCTAGGAACATAAAAGCAATACACATAGTTTGTCTGTATATGTATAAAGGCATACAAATTATAGATCATTTTGAGTTTATATTTTGACTTTTAGGCTACATTCTTCATATTTCAGATGCGTCGGTTAGTGGCGAAGTTGTAGCTGCCATAGATATCAACACAGTGGCGAATCATGTCTATCAATATAACTTTCCCAAAACAGTTTTAATGAACCGAAACATACAATCGGTTTCAGGGGATTTTATTAATAGGACTGTCACGCCCGACATGTTGCTCATGTCACCTCCATGTCAGCCATTTACGAGAAATGGTTTACAAAAAGATTCAGCAGACACTCGTTCAGATGCATTTCTTCACATACTTTGTATTTTAAAAGATCTTCATACTGTGAACTATGTATTGGTAGAAAATGTAAAAGGGTTTGAATCTTCGAATTCAAGAGATCTTCTGATAAAAGCATTGGAAAATTGTGGATTTTTCTATCAAGAATTTCTTTTATCACCTAATCAATTTGGAATACCAAACTCACGCCTACGGTATTATTGCCTCGCAAGAAGGAGAAAATTCTGCCTTAAACTCAACAGTGAGCAAAATGTAAGTTATTTGTATAAATGATAATTATTTATTTAAAACCAGAGTACATAAATATTTCAATGTGGAGCATAATTTACACAATTTTGCAAAATTCCATGATAATAAAAGTTTTAAACACCAAGGAGAATCAAGATGGCAATTAAAAAAAAGGTTGTGGTAAGATAACTTTTCATTTGTGTTCTATACACTTGAAGTAGGATAAAAATGAATAATAGATTCTCATTTAATTTTCAGACGATATGCTATGCTCTTAACGAAGACAAACCTTTATGTTTTAAAATAAGTAGTATAATTGATAATGATATAACTGGTGAATACAATATCCCGACAAAATTTATGAAGAGGGCGCATGTATTGGACATTTGTTATCCAGATTCAATAAGATCTTGCTGCTTTACAAAAGCTTATACACATTTTTTGGAAGGAACCGGGTCTGTTTATACAGAATCATCAGAAGACAAGGTGGAAGAAGGATTTAAGGCCTGTCATGGCTTAGATACACAATGTACTGAATATGTTGAAACTTTAACCAATTTAAGGTTAAGATATTTTACTCCGAAAGAAGTTGCCCGCTTGATGGCATTTCCTAAATCTTTTAATTTTCCAACAGATATAAGTAGAAAACAATGTTACAGACTTATAGGAAATAGTATTAATGTTAAAGTTGTCAGTGAGCTTATTAAATACTTGATCGCAGAATACTGACAATGTTCTAAATGTAATAAATGAATATTTATAGTTAAAATGGGGAATGTAATGTATTACTTCGCCAAGTAAAGAATGGTTTTTGATAAGGCTCCAATAAATTAAAGATGGTTTTATGTTAATTTGTTAACAAAATTTAATAGAATAATATGTGTAAAAAAATGCTAATAAATCTTTTTATTCATTTAATACTAGATTTTTTGCTACCTACATTTTAATAGTGAAATCACTCCAGCCACAAAACCGTGCTCGACTCAAGCGTAGTAGTAGTGCTATGCACTCGAATCTCAACTTTATGGCTGTTTTATTTTGATTCTTTATTTGTTTTTCAATTTTAATTATTATTGTATCCTTACATAAATATAATATTGTGATATTGATCGAAAAATACTTGTGAGTACAAAGGTTAATAGAAAAAGAAAAACCTTTTTATTTCACCTGTCTTAGTTACCCTACAACATGCACTTCTATTAAATTGCTAGCTATAACCAGGCTTAAGTTGTGCTAAGATTCCAATAAATATATCAAATAGATTGAATACAAAGCAGCTCAGAAAATTGTATTTTTTTGGTTATCACCAAAGCAGATAGGTATTGTAATCAACTGGGAAAGCATCTACTAACTTATTTAATATTTGAGAAGGTTGTTGAATTATTTTTATGAATGAATTATTACAAATCGCATACAGTAAAATATATAGTAATGTGTCAATTCAAATGATTGAATATATCTTAAAAGCATTTATTTTCAGTTACTAGTGTATTCAAAATTAATGATTAAATAATATTGCTATGATATTCCATTAGCTAGTTGATTGTGTGCTCGACGAAGTGCTCTCCGGTTCAGGATTCGAAGTCGCAGCATGACTGCGACACTTGATATAAGACCAATTAAAAATGACCATCCCACAAATTTCCAGTAGGCTCTTTCTTCTAAGTAGGCAACCCGGTCACAACTAAAAGTATTACATAAAGCTATATTTAAGAAAAATGAATAATTCTCATCAATCATGATCTTGTAGTGGTTGAAAATAGGGCATAATTTTATGCTTACAGATTTCAGGCAAAGTGGAGTCCATTTACCAGATTATTGTATACAAATAGTGTGACTATTTCAATATCAAAGGTTTCACATCAAATATTAAATTTCTGGAATTTTGTAAACTTACTATGATTCTAAAACTGTTTTATTAGATGAAAAATTCACAATATTTCAGATATTTGTATGAATTTATTTAGTTAAATACAAAATATTATAAGTGTTTATAATTTACCTTCGAGTTACAACTTCTCCATTCTTACATTTTAATAGCTCTTTATAATGAGTGTGTATACAAACTCCAATGCTTTTACTTTTAATTTCAAAATCTGGAAAATAGATGCAGTACATTTGGTGTAAATTAACATGTGTATTTTGTCCATATAAAAATTACATGTCATAAAAATCTTGATTGAGCAGTTAATTGATTTTTACTGACTAAAAGATAGGTACTTCAGTAAAAAAGGGTAAGAATAACTGGTGCACAACACTCTTATTAGATGCACACGTCAGCAGTGAGGAGTAAATACTACTCTACTTATAGACATCAGCAAGTGCAATAGCTGTTTAATGGAATTCATTGAGTTTAATGTTAAATCCATATTTATCATACAAACATCATTTATTTACAAATTAAAAGGTTGTATATATCATAATATGGTCCATCGATGACTGAAAAGGGCAGTAACAGGTTAAATGATCCATTCCTATTTTAGATGAATTATTACAAAGCTTAATAATAAAAAAGAATACAGTAATTACCAGTGCAGGGATGGCATTCTGTAACAATTGAATATTCTTGGTGCTGCCAACATGTTGAATTGTTTTCAGTCGGAAATTGTTTATTTTTCAGTGCTGTGCTTGACGGTGATAAACTTTCTGATGCAAAATGAGATTCTAATATGAGAACCACAATTGTCAATCTGAAAATGATCAAATAATTTATAGAAATACAAAATTGTTGTCCTGGTGTATTACTTCTCTAAGTCATCTAGTCATTTATTACTCACATTCCTAATGATACTGTACCGAGAAGCATACACTTTTTTGGACACGTTTCAATCATGATAACTTATTTCTTTGCTTCGTTAATTCGTTAATTCGGAGCATAAGAGTCGTGTGTAAATTTACTTGAGTATTTCACATACTTATAGTATACAATCTTACTGTCAACACAATAAGAAAACGTCAATCTGACGTTTTGGTAAATTTGTACCAACTTAAAAGATGAAAATATGATCACCCGTCTACCTTTTACCAATCCTTGGCGACAAAAATAAAAGAATATTATGCTAAAAATCTCTAAAATTCCCAATAATTGTGGTACTAATAAATATATAAATATTGGTGAAATATAATTACACTGAAAAAAAAGAATACAAGTGAGAAAAGTTAATTAAAAAAAAAAACAGCCGTTAGTGCTTATGTAAGTACGATTTTATGAACTAACTTATTTCGCGATGCTCGAATTTCTTTTGGCTTTCTTAACCATGACTATGTAACTCACGAAGTCCCATGCCAAATTGTATAGTATTACTAAATAATACACATTTTGTAAAAAATAATTGATTAGTATAACAATTTCTTACTCAACTGCCAACACTACTCCAAGTATTCGACAATTTTTTTACTGTTGATCTGGATAGAGCTGTCAAAATGTCTCTAACTAAACTATTTTCCATCGCTACCAGAGGTAGGAAACATTACTAAATATTAAGAAAACTAGTTTCGTAATATTTTACATGGTATTTAATTTATTCAATTTACCATACAGACTGATATATTTATATGTTACGCAACTTACATTTGTTAATGCGCATAACCTATATCCTTTGACTACTAATAATGATATGTGCTAATTATTAGTCGTATTGATTATATTCCTCATTTTTTTATTGTTTATACAGCCTAAATAGTTGATAATGCAGTTACCGTAGTTAAAAAAATTGTAGTCAGAAAATTACGATGAATGATAATATGGCAATTTTGCTTACCAGGGTCTTGTAGACATGCACGTTGGATGAGCACGGTTCCCAAAGAGTCACCAACATCTGGCTATATTTATGTAAATGACAAGGACCCTGAAATGACATTTACTGCGATCACTGATAGGGCTGCGCAAACAATCTTTTGGACGGAATTATTTCGAGGCGCAGCCATAACATTGGCCCATATTTTCAAAGTAAGTTCAATTTCTTAATAATTCACAGCCTTAATTGATTGGGTGATAGTTTTGATGGAAATTGTTTCTAAAGTTTAAACTGTTTGAACATTTTCAGGAATCAAGTATGTGAGAAAGTTGAGGGCTGCCTGTATTGTAATTTTCATAGAAAAAAAATGTGTTTTAAGTACAATAAAAAAGTCAAAGCAATAGCTCACAAGTTTTTTAAACTATTTTACTTCTTGCTTTTCAATATGGATTTGTGCGAAAAATGCCCTGAAACAATGTGTTAAAAATCAATTGATGAGAGTGACTGTTATGATATTAATGACACTTTAAAAGCGGCAATTTTTTTTGAATATATTTGCCATCGGCATATGTTTTATACTGAGTATAAGATCAAGCTGGGACACTGTATTTGCACTGGATGTAACTATTTTTTAACTGTACTATTGTTTTAAGGAACCTGCCACTATCAATTATCCATTTGAAAAAGGACCCCTCAGCCCAAGATTCCGCGGTGAGCACGCTCTAAGAAGATATCCAAGCGGAGAGGAAAGATGCATTGCTTGTAAGCTCTGTGAAGCTATATGCCCTGCCCAGGTAAAGTATATCATCTATCGCCTCATTTCATCTCTTGGCGGATGAATTATTGCAAAATAAACTGTATATAGGGAGTGACTGATTTTTACATTCTAAATTTTAACTTTTTTTTTATGATATAGATGAGTCACCGAGTTGCAAAATACACTTTGGATTCATGATAAACCAAAAATTAACTATTATTGTACTATAGATAGTTAGCCTAAAACTTCAAGAAAATGTAAAGAATATTGATGCTATTCTAAATTATTTAATTTTATTAAATCTAGCAGTAATTGGATAATAGGCACGGATGCTTGTGCTTCTTTGGGACAATTTTTATTTAGATGATTTATTTTGTCCATACTCCTTAAGAGGTTCAAGAATTGATCAATGATCATTTTAAAAGTATTGTTGCTACCATTTGGCTAAGCAAATAGTTTAACAAGTGAAATGCAATTTATTGATATTTTGATTTATTGAGTTACAAAAAATAAAACTTTACTTTCCAGCGACTTAAGCCAAAAAATCAAGTTACATGTTCCTACAATATTGGCGATGATATGCTGTTATTTTTTTATTTGGCTGTCAATAATTAAGTTTTTTTTGGTTAGCTAGATTTCTAAAATTTCTTCCTTACCGAGAAATATCACATTCAACTCTTAAAAATTTGCACCGTTTGAAGTCATACAAAAAGATAGCAGTGAACACAATATATAATATTTACACTATCTTTATGGAGTATATTTTGGGGCATTTCATAATGAATGCTTGAGCAATTACACCAATAAAAAAGCTTTGAAAAAACATAGGATTGTCTGCAGTAAACATTCTTGAAATTGCAGTGTCTCAAAGTTGACAAATATCATGAGGTATTGCGTCTCCCCGATTAGCGTAGTTGGTAGCATGCACCCCTAGCGCAGGGAATGCGGGTTCGATTCCCCATCTGATCGGATTTTTAAAAATCTGAAAATGCAGGACTGGATGCCCATTTTGTTGAGTAGTTGTCTGACAAACGATTCTCGTGAAAAATAATCTGTCAAGACGTCTTCACATTGCGAAGATCCATATACTCCGCTTACGGAGTGGATTTCTTCACACTGTGTGGATCCATATGCTCCACTTCGGGAGCGAACATGGTATAAAAAAAAAAATTGGGTATTTTTGGCTGACTGGTTAAGTTGATATGCCTAATTTCTTAATTATTGTCTGCTAATAGCACTAAAAATAAAATTCTGGTTATTACTCATCATAGCAAGGTTGATATAGCTTTTTGAAGTTTAGTGATATGAAAATTCATTGTAATTATATTTTTTTGTTCATGTATCCTCTTCTATTGCATGTTTTGGGTATTGACATCCGACTGGTTTTCATTTATTTATGTTTATGTTATGGAGTCTACCGAAGGGCTACCAGTTTAATAATTTATAGATAAAACACTTACAGAGTATTGTTACAGGCCATCACTATCGAGGCAGAAGAACGTGCCGATGGTTCCAGGAGGACCACGCGATACGATATTGATATGACCAAATGCATATATTGTGGATTTTGCCAGGTTCGTTTGACTACATTTCCCATAAAATGACACATCTTATTATTTGAAACAAATATTGGTCTTCCGTAGTCCACGATGTTTCCGTGGTTACTTAACAACTGATGCCGCGTACACATGAATCCTGAATTTCATCCATAACATTTCCACACCGGCTATTAATATATATTTTTACAATTTTAAAAGCCACCTTGTAGATATATTTGACAGTTTGCTTATACCAATATTATACCAATATTGTTTCCAATCTTTTAATTTTTCTGTTGAACCTAAATTCATTTTATAATTTTATTATTTGAATGTTACAGGAAGCTTGCCCAGTGGATGCCATTGTTGAGGGGCCTAATTTTGAGTTCTCCACCGAGACACACGAAGAATTACTCTACAACAAAGAGAAGCTTTTAAATAATGGTGACAAATGGGAAAGCGAAATAGCATCCAATATTCATGCTGATCACCTCTACCGTTAAAATATAATTGTACTAACTGCCATCTTTAAATTTCCTCTTAGAATTTTTCAGATTGGATGAGTATTGTAATATATTGTTTGAAAATTAAATAGAAAAAAAAATATAAGTTATTAAATGTTATTGTCAACCAATTGAACAAGTGTTTCTTTTTATATGTTTACTATAAAGCGAACGGTGGTGAGTATAAAACTGAAAGCAACTCTTAAAAATCTCTGTTGACAAAGTAAAACCCTGCATTGATATGTAGGCGTTAATTCTCATATACACGGTATATTTTTGCTGCATATCTTTGATTAATCATACTTAAAGTGATGATTTTCGAAAATACCATTATGTGTCAAAATTTCAGAGTAATAATGAAAAGATGGAAGGGAGATTACCGGTCAGGAAATCAAATAAAATCAAATTGTAAGATATATGGTTGTATTAGTAAAAATAACTTATATTTGGATTACATTTTATTTCTACACATGATTTGGCTTGTGTATTGACATAGTTAAATACAATTAAAAAGTATCTCCCCAGTAGCATAGTTGGTAGCATGTGCACCTAGCTATCCAGGGAATGAGAGTTGGAATCCCCATCTGTCGGATTTTTAAAAATCCGAAAATGCAGGACTGGATGCCCATTTGGCTGAGTGATTGTCTGACAAAACAATTCTTGTGAAAAATAATCTGTCGAGACATTTCCAGATCTATGTATTCGTCTTTCGGAGTGGATATCTTCACATTGTATAGATCCATATGCTCCACTTTGGGAGCAAACATGGTATAAAAAAAAAGTATTTACATTCAATAAATAAATAAATAACTTTGAGCTTAATGTAAATTTACAGGTAAAAAAAGTGTAAATAAAAATTCAATTGGTAACAAGGTTTTAAATTATAATTAATTACAATAAAAAAGTATAGAATTAAAATAGTTGATAAAATAATAAGTTTTATCTGCCATTTAGCTGATTATAAGAATAATGTAAGCATTAGTCACATTGCATACCATTTTCACGAAAAATAAGTTCTATGGAAATATTTATGGAATCTTGTATTGCCAATGGTAATGGCTCACAAATAAATTTTTTCATAATTTAATTTACTATAATATTTATATTATAAGTATTCATTATAACATATGCTCACTCGATTGTCGAATACAAATATTAAAGAAACGAGAGTGAATAAAATATATAAAATAACATTGATAAATTGTTAACTACTTACTAACTTATCGGTAATTTGTAGTTAGGTCAAAAATTGAAACATTTATATTAATATAAGCGGCATTAATTACACATGGTAATATAAAATAATAACACTTCTAACCTCACAATTAAGGAATCATTTTCAAATGAATATGAAGTACCCTTTCAACATTCATAGATAAATTTAGTTTTTAAATGAACATAAAATATTTCGTACAATTTGATCTAACTAAACAGGGCAGAAATGTTTGAGGTGATATGTGCGTCTCTTTTGAATTTGTTAAAAAAATCGATTAAGAATATCTCTTGCTATCTCAATTAAGAATAAAAGCTTATAATATTTACGTTGAGTAAAAAAAAATTCTGTGTTATAGTGCTCTTGTATGTATCCAATATTGGTCCTTTCATCAAATATCTCTCACAGCAATCAATTGGCACTGTCACACACCACACCGGGTTGAAATTCTTGCTTTAGTAAAAATGCATACTAGAAATAAGCAAAAAATTAATATACTTCACATCCTCTTACACCCGTTGAAATTCTACATTTTTTTCTATTCGAGAAGCATTGAACAGTCATACTTTTAAAGTTGCATTTATTCTGTTCCGATAGGGAAAGTGCTTTTGAATTTGATGATTTACATGACATTTTGATCCATCATGTAAATTCAAGACAAAAAAATAGATAAAAATAAGACATGAGCGGTTAGTTACATTTGAAAGGTTAAATGTCACCCAAATTTATCATCCCACTGTTATAATATTTCAGGAAAATTATTGCAGAACAGTAATATTAGAATTGTCTTTTATTCTGAAGTCGTTCTGTTATCATTGTGAAATAAAGACATGAAAGTTTTTTCTTCTTTTAACCTTTTATCTGCCACTCGTGATCTACATGATATTGCCCTATAATCCAGCAATTTTCAAGTGCAAAAAAAATGATTTGACTAACAAAATTCGAGACCCACTGATGTTTGGTGTGACCTTGTGTGTTAGTTAGGTCATTAATGAGTGTTCATAGATTTCTTGTCAGAGTTGGCACAACACTTTATTTTTATATAATTACAATTGAATTATAAAATATTTTTTTTTATATTTATAAAAAGATTGTTTCATTCTTATTCTAGATATTAATAATATTAATCCGCCACTAATGAAATTAAATTATTTCATTTTTCACTGATTATGGTAAGCGCATACAGTATAGTCAATTGTGCCAGTCCTTACGACCTCTGTGCGATTTGAGCTAAAATAATATTGTAAAATTGGGAATATTAATTTCTTTTACATCGTAAACACATTTGTTGATATATGTTGTCAAAACCGTTTTTAAGACCTTGAATATTGTACATTTAGTGAAAAAGATTGTCTGAACTCACGGGTGAGACATTGGCGTACAGGGCACTTCATCGCTCGACTCAACAGTGAGTCTTGCTCATGTCCAGTCTATTAAATTAAAATAAAAATATTAAACTACAATTCACATTTAATGATTGAAATAGATATTTTTTGCAAAAAATAAATCAATAATGTCTGGATATAACAGCTTTTTTATAGGTATGTAGTATTCATAACTGGCTTAGAATGTAGATAAAAATATAGAACTGATGTGAGATAGCTTATGTTATATTTTCTTTGATATCATCTAAATTGAGAATAGTTCGAGTGTGACGACTCAGCTGTTCGAGTACATTGTCTAAATCTTGGTTAGCATCAATGGTCAAGATTTTACATGGAATATTCTCGGGAGCATTGAGCCAGGTTTCATATGATTCGTGCAGCTGGAAACATAATAAAAGCAAATGATTGGAAGAAGTTTTCACACAGGTAGACAAAAATGACATTTTATTCTAACCATGAAGTTACATTCTAAGAAACTGATGTGAACTATGACTATGAACGATGACAAACGAACTGTGACTAAAATGCAAATAATAGTTTCATTCATGATTCAGAAACCTGGTACACCACCGAATACATGGCAGCATCTTCGGAGTCATCAATGACAAACAGTCAATGTGTAAAAAATGATATGGAAATGTAAAAATAAGTTTTAATGCCAGTCCATACAATGTACAAACATTAATTCGATATTGCTAGAGTATTTTTATTAGTGTCAGATGATGGGTTTTTTCACATATATTTCGCCTAACATTAAAGTTACAATATAAGCACTCACCTCTTCGAGATAGTCTAAAGGTACCATAGTTTCTTCATTTCGTCCTCTTTTCATCATTCGGTGGTATACAACTGTAGGTGATGTGCGGAGGTATACTAAAGGATATATTTAAAAATGAATGAGTGCATTTAAAATTTATATTATTGAAATTATGTAACAACAACTAGTTCACTACATAGCATTCTAGGAAGAATAAACATTTGTAACAAGCAATGATTAGCAGCTCGTGTGGCAATAACTGAAGTAGCTATCGAAAAACTTGAAATTTTACAAATATAATTTAAGTAACGCAATCTACCATGGGTCTATCTTGAATAAAAAAATGATAAATTTAAGTTTCTGAATTTTGATTTCTTCATTTTCGAATAAGATTTTTTGCTGCGCAATATTAAAAAGGTAGCGCTTCTAAGTTTTAATATACATACCTATCAGATCAAGGCTGATATCAAGATAACTTGACGTATATTCGTACCATTTTTTCAGAATTGTGAATTCACATTCGGTAAGATGATTATTTTTGACTGCATTTTCTAAGAAACAAAACCTGTTGTTTTGTACAGACCTGTAATTGAGAGTTAGGTTGAATATTAAAATTATTTTATACATACAATACTTAAAATATTTTATTGATTTTATATTGAAAACCAGCCTGTTAAAAATTCATAATGAACATACATTTGCATCTCTATAGTATTTTTCAACATCTCCCTGCATGTAGCTACATTCTTAAAGTAAAAAATCAGTCTTGATAATTTTAGAACGCATTCTGAAAATAATTTACACTATTAGAATGATTAACAAACCTTTCAAACATCTTTACTGTTATTTTATCGGAGGACGCTTGACTAGTCTGAATTTGCAAGCGAGTCAAGTGAACATAGTGCTGAAATGAAAAGTGCCACTTCGACATGTCACTGTAAAGGAGTCCCAAAAGATTTTGACCTGCCACATCTCTCCACTTTTCAATTGGTTCCTAAATTTTTTACGATATGATTAAAACAGCTGTGACTGACTGGTGCATAAATGATCTTTACCTGAAGCAAGTTTTATCAACAAATATTACACTTTAGATGTGTTTCTAAAGTTTTGGCGTTAATCCAGTACATTTATAAAATTTTAAGATATTTTGAGTTAAAAGGTAAGATAAAGGTACATACAGGATGAAGGTCAACTGTATCCCATTTCTTGAAATACTCTAAACATGTTGATTTTCCAGACCCAATATTCCCTTCAATAGACACTCTGAATGGACGGGGCAGTAATTTTTCAGTTTTAGAGCTAATTCGTGATGTTGCCATGATTTGCGTTGCTTGATCATAAATCCTTTTCACTGAAACCTGTCAAAAAATGCAAGTTATAGTATTAGTATATTATACAAAAATGAATGGTGGTAATATGATGAATTTCAGGTGCTTTTCCGTCCATTAACTATCAACCCAGTCTGCATGTTTATTATGTAAGTATATATCATCAAACAATGAACAAAAAAGCACATTTACAAGTTGTACAATAGATGTCTCATTATAAGCAGTCAAGGATAAACATGTGGTAAACGTGAACGGTTGGTGTCGTTTAAAGTGACATTTCAGAAAAACATGTCTGACATGTCTGAAGTTGGCAGCACAAAACATGGCCGCACACTAATACTAATGCACTCACACGCATTGGCGTTTCAAAAAATTC
>JAGVSQ010007645.1:0-15124 GCA_022683975.1 Rhyacophila evoluta
AAGAAATACAGTTACGATAAACTAGAATGCTTTATTATTTAAATTATATCTATCGCAACTTATTTTTGTTCATAAATATCGATGGCCGTAAGTTGACGACACGTATTGTTAAATTATTTAAATTGCTCAAAGATTAAATCAGGCTTTTTATTTATCTAATTTAATATTAAATCACTTAAGAATAGCCAATAAAACTGACGTGATGGAAGTTCTTTTCTCTGATGGTGAATTTCACATGGCCTCCTTTTTTCAAACTCAAAAGCTTAATTTGGATACTAATTTGGCATTTAAAGCTTGCACTCGTTTGATAAAACGTGTATTAAGGTTGAGGTTACATCTTTTTTTTCTTTAAATCGTCAATATTTATTTTTAGTATTACACATAGTGATAATTGCATCAAGTGAAAATACATCAAGTGATAAAAAGACATTCAATAAACCCTCTTTTGTCAGAATATGTATTAATTTGTATAGATTGTAATTATCGAAACAAAGCTGATTTGAAAAAAACTTAGGGTTACGTCATTTTTCCTTTCTGTAGTCAATATAATAATATGTTATATAAGGCAGTTTTTTTGTCTTTCCATTACTATAATTTTTTTATACCATATTCGCTCCCAACGTGGAGCATATGGATATACACATGTAAAGAAGTCCACACCGAAAGAGGATTATGTGAATCTCCGCAAGAAGTCTTGACAGATTAATTTTCACGACAATTACTCATCCCAATCGGCATCCAGTCCTGAATTTACGGATTTTTAGGCGTGCACACTATCAATTAAGCTACCGGGCAGACAAAATTTCTATCATCCTACTTGCAAACATCTGACAAAAATACAATACGATATGGTAAAGTATCCAATGTTGACATTCAATAAATTACATAATATTCTTTGTCACATGAGCGTAAGGTGATCGAATATTCGTGACATTAATAAATTCAATAGGTCCGACGGATTTAATCAAAGGTATCTCCGTTACACAATCGCTAGCCCCCACGCTTTGGAAACCCCATCGCCGAAAGGACGACCAGCGACGGGATGTGCTCAGCCCGCGGCACGCGTGTCACCCCCACCCACGCGGACACCCTTCCGAAGACTCCCACTCTCGACCTCCGTCCTCCTGCTATTCCAGCACCCACCACCCTCGCGTTCAAGTAGACTCGGACCGCGGTCCAGCGCCCCCCCTTCCCGTGTGCTATCCGAAGGACGCCACTGTCTCGCGGGTAGCTGGTCGGCTTTGTGACAGTGGCGAAGAACCTCCTTAAGGATTTAGCATAATGATTTCAACTGTATTTGATAACGATAGTAAGGTAACTGTATTAACTTAGTGAGTGACCAGTATTTATAATTTATTTGAATATCCCGATTACAAGTTCTTCATACTTCATGCACTCTTCGTAAAAGCTTCCATGATTTTAATGATGTCATTACTGAATAAGCACATTGATAACTATATGATAATTACATGAAAAAAACGTTAAAAACTACGTGAAAAATTGAGAACATCAGTTGTTTTTTTATTCGTTAATGCAGAACAAACCTGCCAGTGCTCATGCCAATGCGAAGTGTATTGTTAATATTTAACAAATGGTCTTTTATTGATATATTCTACTTATATGAGAGTGAGTTAAGATGCTATTGAAAAATTTTTTAGAGTAGGGTCAGTCTAAATTTTTAGTAGACTCTCTTTCTTTCATTTATTTTAATTCTCTTTTTATTTTTTATTTTATTTACTGTTTTTATTTTTATTTTATTTTAAAATATTTGCTTCTTTTATATTTGTTTTAAATATTTAAAATACTTATTATTGCAAATTGTCTCCCCGTTCGCAACGAACATTCAAAATGCAGGTTTGATTCCAAATCTGTCAGATTTTAAGATTAAAAAAATGCAAGACTGGATAACTATTGGGTTGAGGAATTGTCTCACAAACAATTCTCAGAAAAAATAATCTGTCAAGACGTCTTCACATTGCTGATATCTATATACTCTTCTTTCGAGGTGAACATCTTCACATTGTGTAGATCCTTATGCTCCACGATTGGAGCGAATATGGTACAAAAAATGATAGCAATGGAAAGACAATAAAACTGTGTTTTATAACATATTATAATATTGATTACAGAAAAGAAGAAATATAACCCTCAGTTTTTTATAAATCAGCTTTGTTTCGATAACTGCAATGTATACAAATTAATACATATTCTATCAAAAGAGGGGTAGTTGAATATATTTTCATTTGATGCAATTATAACTATGTACAATACTTAAAATAAATATCGACATTGTAAGGCAAAAAGGATGTAACCTCAACTTTAATACACGTCCTATGAAAAAGAGTGTAAAAAAAGAAGGAGAAGTTATTGTAAAATGTCACGTTGTAAATGTTGTCCTTTGTGATATTTTCAATTTGTAAAAAAAAAAAAAAACTATTGCGTCAACAATAATTAAGCATGCAAGATAAATTATCTTATACAATAACAGTAGGAAAGTTTTTAAAAATGCTACGAAAGCTTTTCAATCTCTGCCTCTACGCCGTAGCATAACCATCTACACCGCGTAGCCTAGCTACGACGAGAAGACGCTCATGCCAAAACCAGCACGCCGCGCGGCCGACACAGCAGGCCTTCGAATAGCGCAGATAGTGGGCATTCCCTCGTAAACCACACGAAGTATGGCTACGAGAGCAGTACGCGTGCAGAATTTTCGAAGACATATCCACCACCATGCACCTAGAGTTAATTTAATTTATAACCAAAATTAAAGATAGATTTTTCGATTATAATTTAAGCTTTCACTGCAAATAAAAAATCAAAAATAGCAATGTGATATTCGGATTAAAATACATATAGTAGCGTCGTGTTACTGGCAAAAGACGTTAAAGTGAAAAAGTTCGTTTTAAGAAAATCGAGTTTTAGTCTTTGAGTCTCTCTGTTAAATGCATTTTACGACAATTTCTAATACATAAGAACATTATACCTTAAAAAATTGTCGTAAAATGTATTTAACAAAGAGACTCAAATATTAAAACTCGATTATCTCAACACCCACTTTTTTACATTAACGTCTTTTGCCAGTAATACGACGATATATGAAATATAAATAAGATTTATTTTTGATTAAATATATTGACCATTGTCTCCCCAATAGTCGAAAGGTTTGCATCCGAATAATGTGGGCTCGATTTCCACATCTTTGATCAGAATATAGAACTGATTGCACATGGATTTGAGCAATTATCTAGTAATCAATTATCGTAAAGAAGTCATTGACACTGCGATGATATATATATATACTTTAATTTCAGAGCGGGCATCTTCACATTATATATACGGTAAAATATCATTGATTTCTATTGTACTTCAAGTTTTAATAACATAGTTTCACAACAGTGTCACTATTGATAAGGCATCGACAAAACGAATCAACTAAAAAAATTACTATTGTTTTAAATATTGAACAGTTTTAAAAGTTAGTTCTAACGACTTTTGTTTTAAATTTTAAATAAATGCGCACGTATGTTCATTAATCATGCTTAGTTTAACGAAGTAGTTACTATTGACATTAAAATTCTCATATCATTCAATTTTAATATTGTTTTTAATTTTGTATCGCTGACAAACAAGTAACGATGATTAATAAATATTTAAAATATAATTTCAGTACTAAGTGTAACTAAAACTTTGAATTAAAAAAAAACTGTCAATAAAATGAAACATCAGTTTTAATCACTGTCTCTTGTATAAAGCCAATCAATTTAACAAGGTTTTTTTGTGCTTTGGTAATACATATTTCGTCATTATTATCCGTTTTTGATAAAAACCTCTTTATCTTTCAACAAATGCCATCCTTGCTTCCTCAATTACATTCAAATTATCAGAAATACTACATGTTTTATAATAAGCATTTTTTGTACGGCAGTGAAACATACAACCTCGGTTTCGTGGACTAAAATAAGTAATATTTGGAACTATAACACGTAAAAATCAAATATCGCATGTTCTATTCGTGCTTTATGTTAGTGTTATTGCATAGTTGAGAATTATGGCACCTGGCAGAGGCTCAAGAAAACCGTATTCTAATCTTTGGAAACAGATACTTGTGGCGGATTTCAGAGGTACGAATTCGTCCGCATTGAAGAGCTGAGGATTTAATTTAAAGCATTTGTAATACGAATATAACAAAGTATTAAAGTAATATTTGAAATAATAATATAGGAAAGAAGAAAAAAAAGATTCCACAAAGAATTTTAGACAGGTTTTATTCTAAAAATATCTACAGTAGCATCCACTTAAACTCACTCTCATATAGTTGGAAGATATCAATAACCGAGGCAATTTTGTTAAACATAACTATTGCTCTCTACGTTAGCTTGACTAATGGCAGGTTAGTTCTGCATTAAGGAATAAAAACTGGCTATATTAGCCAGAGTGGCAGGGTAATCAATCAGACCACGCATAAGTCGAAAAAAATGCCTCGCCAAACAAACATTCCTCCTTTGTTTTAAGCTACAATAAAAAGACATCCTCAAAATGAAAGCAGTTGGATAAAGCCATGGATAGTATCCATATACCCGCAAGTCCAAAAGTCTCAAAAATTTCTTCTGAACCCTTTCTACCAAACAAACGATTAACTCTCTAACTTGCTTCGAACTAATGAATTATACAGAGTTCTAAGTATTGTTATATCTAAAAATCCCAGACGTACCCTAAACGATATATCTACAATATATAATACATGAAAGAAAAAATTGTGTGTCTGTCTGTCACAAAGACTCCGTCTAAACGGCAAATAGTAACAACGTGAAATTTTCAGAAATAATTTTAATTAAAATTTTTAAATTAACTGTTAAATTTTTAAATTTTAATATCATCACAAGTGATTAACAAAAGACTAAAACTGTTGTATAAAACTAAGTGTTGAAACGTATTTGTAATGACAGGACGAATAAAAGTAATTTGAATAAAGAATGAGCTTCAATTTACCCCACGAAAATTTGGGTAATAAATGTAGTTTATGATAAACACAATAATGCATTTTTTTAATTAACTACTTTCAAAACTATCAAATTTTCTCTGTGGATAGTTCGTCTTTCGCAACTACTTGTGCTAGAAGTACCATAGACAAACTCTCCCCAAAGGTAAAGTTACATTGGTAATAGCAGCATATTAAAATATCAAATGGCTACACAGAGCCGTCTGTATCAATCGGTGATTAGTTTAGTAGGACTCTAATTGAAACACTAAACTTCTTCTTTGCTTTCTGCTCCCTTGATAGGGGCGGATTAGACCCCGGGGCCCTGAGCGCACCCACACAACTACTCTACGCCGGCCGCACTATTGCTCAGTTATAATCAGGGGCGGATTGGTGACCGATTAGCTCGTTTATAGTCATTATAATAGTAATAATTAATATCTCCGGAAATACTTGGTAGATATTGTTTGAAAAATTCCAAATCTAAGACACGACGTTTATGTAACCATCCTTAATCCTTCTATAATATTTTTGTATATCTTTCATTTTAATCAAATAAAGAGTGCGTTTTATATTACAGGCTCATGTGCATGTGTGTGCTGAAATTTTCATCGTAGCACGAGCTGTGTATGATGTGGCATGATCTTGTGAGAAGCACATATTCTGTAAGACCAATTGATCCAATTCGGACACAAAAATGTCACCAGTTACAGATTTGTTTTAGTATCCTCAAAGAAACATGGACTTAAATTCCCGCCGGCCAAAATGGTTCACCATTACGTTACGTGAGTGTAACGGTCGTTAGTGTATCGATTAAGTAGATTAGTATCAGTGCCCCAACAGTGGCTATTCTGTTTACTAATATAGCCAGCTGACTCCAAATATTCCTCGTTGCTTATGATGATCTTGTTTGCTAAAATTCGAAATTATAATTAAAATTTAATATTTTCAGCACGCTGTTGAAACGTTAAGTTCTCCATAATAAATTATCATTGCCCACTCTGTGATATGGACTGAAAAATGATAGCCAAATCAAAACGACGGCCAAACGAAATTGGCCTGGAACATAGAACGCAACCTGTATAACATATAAAATAGGTATTTAACCTCACAGATGATTGTATAAATAAATAATCAAATAAAAAATTACTAGCATAAATTATAAATGCCCAAACAATTCAAACTTATCAAATACTTTAACTGAAAATATTATATAAACTAATTATATTTCAAATCATCGTTCATTAATAAATTTACAAGTTTAGATAACATTATATAGTACGTTGGTAGCGTGCGCGCCTAACAATCCAAGGAATGCGAATTCAATTCCCCATCTGTTGGATTTAAAAAAATGCAGGACTGGATGCCTATCGGGTTGAACAATTTTCTGACGAAGAATTCTCGTAAAAATTTATCTGTCAAGACGTCTTCATATTGCGGATTTCCATATACTCCACTTTCGGAGTGAATATCTTCACACTCTATAGATCCATACGCTCTACTTTGAGAGTGAATCTTCCGCAAAAATTTCCGTTTTTAATATGATACATCTGATTTTCACAATATAAAGCCTTGCACTGACAATTTTTTTCCACGGGATCTGTTGCCAGCCAATCCCTAAGCTCACAGGTCATCGACAAGTTCAACTCCTTACATTTTAAATATTTCAATACTACAGAGTGATTTAAAGCGTAATCGTTTTTTATTTTTCTTAATATAATTATATTTATTTTATGTATAATATTTCAGATGAGATTAATTACCATCAATTACTGTTGCAAAATCATCACAATGAAAATTAAAATAACTTCGTATAATTGCGTAAAAGCCTAGTTTCCAAAAGGAGTGATGATATAATTCTGGTATTACTTCGTCCAGTGACTGATCATTTTGCCTGTACGTCGAACTTCACAACTTTAAGTTCCGCCTCTGCACACAAGGTCAAATTCCAGCCCTGCCACCCACCCCTCCTCCAGGGCCGGACCAGGCCGGACTACGAAGGCACTAGATCAGTGGGTACAAAGCACTTAGGTACACGTGCTGAGGTCCGCAAAGGTCTACCCACGTAGGTGAAAGCCCCTAGGTTTTGCGTACCTGCCCAGAGTACATTTTCGACAAGTAGGTAATAGTTTTACAAAGAGATCGCAGTTGACCCTCGTGTCGCTTTCAGACCATGGCCATGCTATAGCCATTGATGTGACGCAATATAATATGTAATACTCAACGTAATATATGTCCCTCTGGTGGCCGAGAGGTAAGCGGACGCGAATCTTGAAATTACAGGTTTGTACTCAACACCTAGAAAAATCCAAGTTTTCGCAGGACTGAATTAAATAATAATAGAATAAAATTCTAATGAGAAATTATAAAAATCTTTTATCAAAGTCAAGTCTATTCATTTTTACACTTTATAAAACTATGAACTCTATTTTCTAAGCTAACGTAGTAATATATAGATAATCTTCGAGATACGCTTTTAAAAAAAATAGGAAAAGTATAATATTTTTTGTATAGTAACATAAGGTGGCTACACACGCTCATGATAACTTGCACAAGTATGCAAGATCATATAAATACGGTGACCATATAAAGAACTTACGATTGTATAACGCAATTAATTCATTGTTCCCGTTTTACAAACCTCACAAGAAGAGTGATGAAGTAAAAAAAAGACTTTGAATTCCGTTCAGACTTGAGTGTCTCGAACGTTAGTTAGAATTACTAATTATCGATTGAATAAGTTTGTCATTATATTCGTATCGTTTAATATTTTATTAGGAACATTTTTTTTTTAATTAATGTGCGTATCACTATTTTAATTTCGTTTTGTAATATTGGTCTCCCCAGTAAGGCAGTTGGTAGCGCGCGCGCCTAGCAATCCAAGAAACACGGGTTCGATCTCCCATCTGTTGGATTTTAAAATCCGGAAACGCAGTACTGGCCCATTGGATTGAGGAATCATTTAACAAACGATTCTCGTAAAAAGTAATTTGTCAAGACGTCTTCATACTGGGGAGATCCATATACTCCACTTTCGGAGTGGATATCTTTACATGGTGTAGATCCATATGCTATACTTTGGAAGCAAACATGGTAAAAGAAATATGTAAGAAATCACTGGAAGTATCAGAATTCAATATAGTTATACAATTCTTGGTTTATACGAAAGATATTTTTCTAGCTTTTAAAACCTTATAGCCAGCAAAAAGATTGTTTTTCAAATTGGCTTGATATTAAATAGGGAATGAATAGTTAAAATAAGAATCACGTACAGTCTAGTGCACGCTTATCAAGGTCTTAAAAAGCTGCTCCTGGGAAACTTCTGGCAGTTGACGTTTGTTACGGCACGGTATACGCCTGCATAGCTGGTGCGCGCCTAGAACTCCGGGGAATGCGGTTTTGATTCTTGCATCCGTCGTATTCTAAAAAAAAAAATGTTTTTACATGCTGTAGATCCATATGCTGCACTTTGGGAGCGAGCATGGTAGAAATAAGTAAGTATTTGCATCGAGTATTGTCAATGCTATGGTTTAATTTCGTGTAGAATTCAATTATTAAAAAACTCACCAGGCAGATCTATGTTTCTGATTTTAAAACTAGGTTAAGTATATGCCGATTCTGCCTACTTCTTATTAGGGCATATGGAATACTGGCATGAATACTTAAAAAGATTTAAAGTCCTTATTGGGTTACAGAGACGTGACAGCCATCTCATATAGTAAATGGGTGTGGTTGACAAGGTAACATTAAATCCGATAAGATAACATATCTGTGTTCTTGCATTATCAACCCTTTGAGCAGTATGGAGATACATCTACGTCCACGCGTCTTGTCGCCTTATTCCCAAAGCCAACCTTTTATTTTTTAATAAAATATTATAATTTATTTTAATAAAAATTCTAAATAGATTTACCAATGATGTGTGAAAGTAATTATAACTATATCATTTACTATTAGGCTAGAAAGAATACGTAAAAGTTATGAAAAAAAATGAGAAAAAACGTTGAATTCAGCAATGAAAAAATCCTTCATGCTCTTTCAATAATTGTTTTGTTTATAAATAAACGAACGATACATAAATCAGTCCTATGGGTTTAAATTTGATCTCAAGTGCTGCTTTGATCACGAAATGGTAGCGGCCAGATGTGATAATGTTACACACATTTTTACCAATTTGGAATAACTTTTCAGTTTATTTGTTCGTTATTTGGAAATAAAAGAGCATTGTTTACAAATCGGCATATCCAGTTTGATTGATTTTATGATATTAATTATATTGATAGTGGTGAACGATTTAAGTGCTTAAAACGTGTATGCATAAAAAATTAACTCACTAATAAAAGGGTTAAGCAACATCAATCAATGCTCACTTTTACTCTCACATTTTAAAACACAGGAGGGCTTATCTATTTAATATTTTAACATTGGCCAAATATCATTACATAAATGTTTTGTCATCCTGTAAAATTTGTTCTGTGTGACTTGTGTTAGTTCTACAGTCTGATTGAAACTAAATTTTATCAGATTGAATGAGTTGCAATTCAATAGGTTAGTTAATTGTATCGATAATTATTTCGTTTGTGATGCTACTGTCAAATGAAATTAATAAAGTATCTATTTTTTAGGTGTAACGCCGTGTTATTAATTAGGTTATTTGGGTTAGTTGAAATATAGTGGCTTAAGGCACTTTATTTATTTCTTTAACATGGCAAGTTAAAAATTTAGAAAAAAAAAGAAAAGAGAGTTTACTTCGAGATAAACAAATCTTTTGATATTACATTAATTTAAACAATAACATTTATCCAAACTCACATTAACTGGAAGATATTAATACCCGAAGAAATTTTGTTAAGCACAGTTAACCAGTTAACCTTCGTATTGGCATTAGTACTGTCGTTATTTGTTCCATACCATACACAAAAAAATAACTGAAGTTTCTGGTTTATTAGTTATCAAATTGACTCCAGATTGATTCACGATCTAGACTGTTAGACAATTACCGGGTTAATTGGTATTGAAGCCAAGAAAAAAAGCTGCATAGGAAGTAGGAGATATTACAGAAAAAAAACAAGCGCTTTTAAAGCTGGCGGCAATTTGACAAAGTGTCTAATCTAATTATTTCTCTCACTCGCGCATAAATGAATTTAATAATCATAACACAGACGATATTCCATGAACCAAACACCTGTTGAATGTAGGCACTCTGTAGGCTTTTTTAATTTTCATCTTCGCCGTATACGAGTTCATAAACGTTCGCGAAAATATTTCATAAGTTATACTATGAAAAATGCAAAAATGAACATGTTTATTTCAATAAATTTTGGCAAATTATTTTTTAATTAATTAAGGCTTAAGCTTCGTACGACTTCGTTTGAAATGACTATGGGTACACATTACGGGAAATGGCACTTCGCAAAATGAGCTCGCTATTCGAATAGGGATTGCTAGAGCAACCTTACATTCTATGCAAAATGTCTATGACTCCAAGCTTTACAAGATAAAAACCAAATGTATGTATGTATCAGTGCTGCTCTACGGTTGTGAAACGTAGCATCCAAAAAAGCTCCAAAACAACCGTATTCTAAGCTTTCAAGTGCGTGCGGGGAATTCTGGGCATACGGTGGTTCGAAATGAGAAGATAAGAGAACGGACTATGCAGCCACTTATCACTTACAAAGTGAAGCTGCGACGCTGGACCTGGCTCGGCCACATATTGCGGATGCCTCAAGAGAGTCTGAACCTGACCTGCCTATTCTTTAAGCTGATCAGCCGTCGGCGTCCCAGAAGGCCGCTCAATATTATTTATTGAATGTATTCGGTAGAGTTACGGAATGCAAGTATGATCTGGGAGGACGCAAAAATACTGGCGGGTGACAGGGATTCTTGGAGGCGGCATGTGGTGTCCGTATGATCCACGTAAAGAACGAATTTTTAAGAAAAAGAAGAAAGTTTAAACTAAAAATACTCGACGTAAACTTAGATACAACCATTCTTTCTTTTGATATATACACTCAGTTCTATTTTTACATGGTTTTTAAATAACACAATCCAAATTAATGAACTATTTTTTTACTTTAACACGGCTTAAAAATGTAAAAATCTTACTTGATCTTGGTATAATTTCAACATTCAAATCATATCTATTTGATCCGGTGAACATTTGAATATATTGAAGATGAACTATAAAAAGATGGTAACACTTTCAATCATTCAAAAATTTGTATACTACATTTTAATTGTACATTTGTGGCAAGTGATAATTATTATATTATGTAGGCCAGTCGTTAAGAAGACGAAAAAATTAAAACTGCGGGGATTTAATGTTTATTGATTTCGTTAGATACGCATGGTTACCAAGTGAAATATATATTAAGTGTAACACCGAATGATACAAGGCTCGTGTGACTTCTTAAAATACATCGCACTCTTTTTACATGGTTTGTATATAACACCGTACTTTATCCCCCAATTTTGTATTTTGTTTATATCTACTAAATCCAAACAAAGAGTTGCAATATTGTATTTGGCCCCTCAAATAACATCAGTTAAACACCCCTGGTTTAGGCAATATATTTTACTGTCATTTCGGTAAAACGCTCAGTTGGCAAAGGCTGTGTTATTTTTTCAATTGCGACACATTTATCTCCAACCGTATCATTATTTTTTAAATAATAATAATATATATTTGATTTCCTCTTCATTATCCATCTTGCCTTCAATGCAGGCAAATATACTACCAACGTGACGTAACGAATATTAAAGGCTATTAATAATTTCACAGATTATGTTTTATAAAATATCGATTAGGATGTAGTAAAACATATATGATTCCTATTGAAACTAATCCGAATAGTTGTCGAGCTTGATAAACAGAGAAGAACGTTACTTTATGTTTACGAGTTTCCTTCCAAATAAATTTGTACTTCAAACAGTTAAAGTGTTGTGCTAATTATTAATGACATAAATGACACTATTTTAATAATTTTGAAACAATTTATAGTACTGGTATGTATGTATTAAAAGAAAAATATTATTGCGAAAGCGAGTCTTATTTTCTAGATATGTATAAGTAGGGAGCGGAGTCCAAGGTTTCGTCTTGGATCCGTCATCAGGCATCCGATCCACATCGTCGTGGGCTCCTCCGATCCACCGCGGATCGATCGGGGCGCCTACCCGGACGGTTGCCAAGTCACTGGCCGCCCCCACGCCTCGTCCCCATCTCGCCGCCTTGGCCGGTCCGTGGGCGGCCAGCGCCGCGGGCGGCTGTCGCCATTAGTTACAGGCCTCGCCGAGGCGCGAGGGCGGCAGCGGGGCGGGCGGGCGGCTGGTCTCCAGGTAGCGCGGCCGCTGCCTTCGCACACATACGCGCGCGGATGGATACACACGTGAGGTGCTATTCTTCAAAACTGATAAAACCTAATTAAAACGTCATACTACTCGTGCATCTGTTCATTTAACCGACGGCAGTGTCAATTAACAAAATTGTATTCCATATTACTTGAGTAAGATTTTTTTAAACCATGTTCGCTTCCAAAGTGGAGCGCATGGATCTACACATTGTCAAGATATCCACTCCGAGTGGAGTATATATATATAAATAATGTGAAGACGTCTTGACAAATTGATTTTCACGAAAATCGTTTGTCAGATTATTTTTCACGAGAATTGTTTGCTAGACAATTGATCACCCCAAACGGGCATCCAGTCCTGCGTTTTTGGATTATTTAAAATCCGACAGATGCGAGAATCGAACTCGCATGCCCTGGATAGCTAGGCGCACACGCTACCAACTACGCTACTTACTTGGTAGATAAATACTTAGGCGATATAATAATAATTGTCTCCCCCGTAGCGTAGAGGTTAGGTTAGGTTAGTTTTTTCTTATCGTATTGAATGACAATTCTAACGAATAGAGCCAGTTTTATACAACTTGCTTATTTTTATTATTATATTTAATATTTTTTATCTTGACACACTGTTGTATTGCGTGGCTAATAGCTGATATACATAATTGAAAACAGAGAATGACATCGAAAGTTAGATATCCATATAAATTCAATTTATACGTCATTGAATATTTTGTTAAAAAATTGAATTCGTCACATTTTTGACATTCATAACTCAAAACATATCCTTAACCGATTGTCCTACTGTAAATATAACGATATGCTCCACTTTCTGAGCGGATATTAGACAAAAATCATACATACTTATCTTTCAGGCTTTCGCAAAACTCCCAAATTGCAAAACAAAGATTATCATCAAAAGTCAGATGTCCATATCAATTCATTAAACTTCTACAATACCAAGGAGACATTCAGGTGATTTGGAAGATTGTAATTTTTAGGTGGTGACGTATGCTCCGCGAGATGACCGATTTCCAAAACAGTCGCCCCGCGTACCTAGCAGGATATAACACACACATCTACATACACACAGGGAGCGCCAGTCCGTGTGATACAAAGACCTAATCAAGACGGACTTCCCCCCTCGCGACCCGCCCCCCGCCGGTCACCGCACGAACCACCCCGCGTCGGGAGAGTTGGGGGTCGGGAGCGCGCCCCAAATCAGTCGATCGCCGCTGGACAGACCGAATTTGCAAGCACCGAAGCCGGAGTATGTGCACAGAGGTGGGACCTGCCAAGGAAGTATCGATTCATCGGTATCGGTATTCAGTACCAATACCACCACTCGATAGTTACTAATAACTACGCATAACAATATAAGTGTACTCTTGTTCAGTCCGATACGCATATTATCCGTATCAAATGTTGAAATTTGGCATTGATATATTTATAGCAGGACTATCAGATAGCTTACATGAGGGAAAGGGAAATAACTGAACTTCTCGGTACCCACCCTAGATAGATATAGTCAGGAAACTGTGAGCACCGACAGCCGGCTCCATATAGTTTCAGTTAGTAAGAGGTAGGGGAAAAAAAGTCCGATGCGCATATTATCCGTATCAAATGTTGAAATTATTTTTATTGTGAATTGTATTAAACAATTTTTTACGATTCAAAAATACCTTCATTTACCCTTCAGTAGGTTGTTCAGTAGTTGATAGAGTGCGCGCCTAGCAATCAGGGAAATGTGGGTTCGATTTCCCATCTGCCGGATTTTTAATAACCCAAAAATGCAGGACTGGATGCCAATTGGGTCGAGTAATTGTCTGATAAACAATTCTCGTGAAAAATAATCTGCCAAGACGTCTTCACGTTGCCGGAATCCCGTTAGATGGAAAATAGACATGCAGTATCCAGGCTCTTCAGAGTCATCAGTAGTACATGCCCCAGCCAGTTCCAGCGCCACTGCATGACTTTTAGTATATCAGGAGGATGTCCCGTTGACTCTCTCATCTCCGAGTTTCTTACAAAGTCAGACCACTTCACCCCCAGTATCCGACGTAGACATCTATTCTCAAAGCTCATTAAACGGCTCTTCTGAGCTTTTGTTAGCAATTTTTCAGTAAATAATAATAAAACTTCAGTAAACAAAACTACTTAGGACTGATTTCCCCAAAGCCGGATAAAAATATTTTTTTACCTAATAAAACACAGCTAATGTTATGTATTTAATAATTTTAAAATCAAAACCCGTAAAATTCTATTGACTGATAGTATTAAAGTTACATTATTTTCTTTCCCATTTAATGCATTTCCACTGTTTTTTGGCGTTCGTGTTAATGATTAATTAATTATAAATATCGATAATAAAAAAATCTTCAAGCGTCGCCAGCACTTGAGTAACCGTTATAGGTTTCCACTGTACGTGACGTCTAAGTCTATGAGACATCGTTCGTGGATTCGACGTCGGTTGTAACTTTGCCCGCGGCGTCGCGGCGCTCCCACTGCCTGCTGACCGCATTGTGCCACCTTGCGAGACGTATTTCGCAATATTAAGTTTTGGCGCTGCTCTCGCTTATTATCGCAAATTAATTACGAACGCAAAGACCCAAACGAACGAAACTTAATATGTCAATATAAATTCCAATATTCAAAAACAACAACAAAAACCTACACACAATGCGTATACTTACATAATGAACGTTATTCTACTGGTATTACGTAATTACAGATACATCTGCTTATAATTATTATAATTTATAATTATAATGCTTTCTTATTGTAGCTTAAAACTGAGGAG
>JAGVSQ010007646.1:0-15124 GCA_022683975.1 Rhyacophila evoluta
TAGCTTAATTGTGAATGTTAACGAGAGATGGTAAAATATTATTTCAGTTTTTTGCCGGCTATCGTGGAAAATTCAGCAAAAAATTGCGGGCATTAAGCTGTTAACACAAGATGCATTTTTGTGTTAAGTTAAATGATATTTCACTTATTTTTAAACCAAAACACACTTAAATATTTATGCATCAAATTGTACAAAACAATTATCAGTTTATGTTTTTTAATACTTCATTTGCTATCATGGATTTATTATTATAAATTGATAATGACATAAATTAAGATCGGGAAAAACCCAAAAAGTGGCTAGTTCTAAATGGAATAATATAAAATACTTTGCTCTACAAGTAGTATAGTATTAATTCTAGATTTACACATATAGCTTCAGTATAAAAAAACTAAGTCCTTTTATTGTATGTTTTTTAAAGTAATTAAAAACCACAGAATAAAAAAACTTTGGAAAGTTAAATAAAGAAAGTAGTGCTTAATAAGCAGTGAATAAGAAATATGAAGAAAATTTTAATAGCATTTTGATTAAGACTTAAAAATGTGTAAAATAAAGCTTTTATAAAATTTATTTCAAAAAATAATAAGAAAGATAATTAAGGAACTGAACAGTATTTTTTTTTTTAATTTCATTAATTAAATTAATAAAAAATGAATACAAAAAATTAAATAATAATTTTTATTCAACTTTGTCTATAATCATATTGTATAATTTATGTGGCTATTGCAATAAAACAATACCAATCAAAATTCATTAAAAATACTGGAAATTTTATTTTATAGATTTTATGGTGTTTGTTTTACTATATCTTCTCCGAAAGTGAAGCATATGTATCTACACAGTATGTAGATGTCAGCTCTGAAAGTGGAGTATATGGTTAAGACATGTCTTGATTTGATTTTCACAAGAATTAGTTGTCAGACAAATACTCAACCTAATGAGCATCTATCCTGCATTTTCGGATTCGGGTCGGAGCTACAAGTTGATTGTACAATAAAATATATATTAATAGCAATGTAACATTAATCATATTTTTATGATAGTTTATTTGTATGTATAATAATAATATATATATTATATTTATTTTGAAAGGACACATTGGGCACTATTTACAATGTCATACATTATTTAATGAAACAAAATGGATTTTAATGCACAAAATTTTCACAAAACAAACTACACAATCATGAGTTAATTTATAAGATTAAAATGATAAATACATTTTATATCTATAAATTTGTATGATTTGAATTATGGAAAACTTAAATGAAGTAAATAAGTTTTACATTGGTATATTTTGATTAAATCTTGCCAAATGGAATAGGAAATCTATAAGAAAACGCAAAATACACATATCAATAACATTAAAATTCATAACTAAATTACTGACAGATTGGCTAGCTGTTTCTAGTCTATTAAGGAGTGCACATAAATATTAAGAAACAATATAATTTACTACTTAACACCATGATAAAGAATATTAGGCATATTCTAATATACAAATACTTAAGACCGACTATTAAGTGTACCATTAATCAGTTGAAAAAAATCGATCGATCGATCTTGCTAAGAGTATTAAATTCACATTATAATGTTGACTGATTCATGAAATAATGGAATAACTTCGTTCAAGCTCTATAGGCTTGGATGATTTAAAGATATTTATATTCCAGCCAAACTTTTTTGGAGCATATTGTTTAAAAATAACTAAAACTTTTCTTTTAAAACTCATGAAAAGTCACCATGACTAAAAAAAAAGAATCAGGACCTTTAAAAGAATACCAAATGAAAATGCAATTATTTTGTTGGTCAAGTTCGTATTATATTTCCAAAATAATACCATTAAATAGATTATTTACACTTAAATGACTTGTAGTTAAACGATGTAATGTCATTTAAAAAAATAAAGAAAATTAAATAGTGCTTAGTAGATATTCTTTTAAATAGTTATCTGGCTGTAATGAAATGCTCGGTTTTTGAATCTATTTGTAATTTCATGAGGAAGTCACATACTAATCGACTGCACATTAATTATACACACAACATTAAAATGCATTTGTCTCAATTCAAGAGTTTCCATTATCCAAACACATGTATAAGTCTTTCAACAATTCTTTGCCTGTGCAGAAAGCTTTAAGCTTATCAATCTGTGCTTTGCTAAAGCCTGAATGTACGGCGGCGAAGCATAAAAGTCTCTTATCACTATAACTCATATTAAGCATATGGTGTTTTTCTGGCCGAGGCTTACAGCCTGTAATATCAGGAAATTTGAAACAATTGAAACTATAACTTTGCGTTCTAAATATATTAAAAACGGCTGGAGCCATAGCTCTGATGTAAGGATTTCCGCTAGAACACGTAATAAGGCACAGTAAGCAGATTGGAGTGAGTTCTGGTGAAATTTTTCCTTGCACTAATTGTCCCAAGACATCGAAAAGCCAGCCACTTAATATTGACAACTGTGACTGCTCGATTCCTGCTTGGAACACCTAAAAAGACAATAAAGAGTGTTGATTCTGTTAACTGAAAGTGTAATATAATTCATCCACTTTTAAATGATCAGAGTACCAAGGAGTGAGTTTTATTTACATTATATCAATGAGCTGGCTGGATCAGTTACATTTAATTTATTTAATATAGATATAGTGAAATCTCCATCCAATATGAAAAAACACCTGGTAAATAAATATATTTCATCTTTATAAATATTTTTTTCCAAGTTGTCTTAATTTCATTATTTTCCAAATATCCTATTATTAAATTTGTTTTAAACAATATGCAGAGTAAACACACCAGCTTGAAGAAAATGTAGACTTTATGTTCAGTGTAAATAAATTATATTCACATATTACCTTGAAAACCACTTCAGCAGCCGCCTCTGCACACCTTCCCGTGTGATCTTCATAAGGAGCAGTTCCAATCTTGCCGCACCAATCTACAAATTCTTGACTCACTCGACTTATCACTGCGGGCGGGGTAAGATGATCTGCCAAGCATCTCGATAGAAGACCACAAACTGACACGCAATGACTTGGTGGACAGTGTGGCATGCAGCTATGCAATGCCGCAGTTGTTTGGAGACGATTCAGAAGTTGTTCAGGTTCCAGGGAATCATCAGTAGTTTGCCCATCTACTGGAAGTTATACATATCCCATAAGTATTTTTACTACTACCAAATTACAAAAAATTTAATATATGGAATCAATGATTTGTAAAATCAGAATAAAAATCGATTCAACCAGCCACTCACTCAATGAGGAAAATGATAACTAGATGCAATCGTATAAACATCAATACAATTTTTTTTTTTCATTTCTTACAACAAAAAATCTGACTCACTGGAGAACACTAGAGAACTAGAGAACACTAAAAATAGAAGAACATAGAATTATATTGAACCCTATTAACCTGTGTTTTAACATCAAAGGTCATTTTTTGTACATTTTTTTACATACTATTATTCTTAATGGATTCATTACAATTTTATTTAATTTCATAATTTATGAAACAAAAAAGTGTATCATTTATTACCTGAATAGATCTGAACAAGTAGCAGAGGTAAAAGTTGATGACAAGACTCGGGTTGAGAATTGATAGCTTTCAGGACAAGACCCTTCATTTCATTTGGCAGAGATACCTTCCCAGTAACAACAACCCGACAAATGCCCTGAAAAAATATATTTATTTAATATATTATTATATTATTATATATTATATTTTAAACATTTTTTTTTAAATATACAAATTTTAATAATTATGAGATTTTAGAAAAAATGTATTCGTTTACCTGGAGTATTAGATCAAAGCAGTAATGATTTCGGTTGGCGAGAAGAAAATCAGTGGCCACTTTCAGAAGGTCAATATTTCCACACTCAATTAGAACAAACAATGCTGTCCAGCACAGTGACTGCTCATAAAATGATACCCTAAAATTATATCATAAGCATTGAAATTACTGTTCAAATTTAGTTTTCTTATTCTTGTTACATGTGATTAATAAAAAAATTATGATAATATCGAAAGTACCTTACTTGACAAGCGAATTTAAGTTGTTAAAGTTGTTAAGTAAGTGTTTGTTAACTAGCATAATTATTATAATTCTTTCAATTTATTATGAAGATATTTTAAGCATTCAAACTACTAACACTAAGAAATATTTTCTTTAATAATATGACAAAAGCGGTAAGGGGTTAAAATTAGATACTGCCCTGGTGATTTTTTATGACTAAACCACCGATTGTAAGCACCATACATAGCTTCTGTGACATTCAAAATAATAATGATAGTTAACAGAGCAAAACAACATTGTTATGTTTTGAATTGAATTCATTAAAGTTTCTTAAACATTTTTTATATTTAGTACACTCGTAGTGTACTTCCAAAACTAGCTGAATTTCCATAAACTACATCAAGTAATAAATAATTATACAACACAAAAATTTACAACTGCCTTACCTTGCTTGAGGAATCAAATGCGGCTGAACAGTCAACAGTAACTGTGTCTCCAATGAATAATTGAAACTTTGCTTAGCAATCAGAAATGGATTATCCTTTCCAACAAACATGCTCATGGATTCTTTGCAGGTCGAGAGGTGCATTATGGATGAGTGAAGAGCAGCGGTTCGAATTGGGGCAAATGTCGAAGAGAGAGCAGTAATCAATGGATTTGTCTCTTGATTTTCTTTCAGTGAAAACTGTCACACAAATATAACGATAAGTATTTCAATTATTATATCAAAAATCTACTTTAAAGAATAATTTACGCTTGTTATCCAACCGAAACTAATTTTTTTTTTTTTATATTCAATTGAATTCAGTATTTAATAAAGCATGATGAGGTTCCTGTCATAGATTAGTCTAAATAATTGTTAATATGATAATTTAATTAATTTAATGTTTAAAAATAACAAATAACAGCAAGCAAGTATTTATATAAAATGTATTTGGAAGTAAGTGTACACCAAATTAATACCAATAGGAGTTATTTTTACTTTATATATTTACGCAGGATTATTTGTGTTGAAAAGAACAATTCATTAATTTATCTCATTTTTTTACCATACATAGCAAAAAATATTTTTTTTAATTGATCAATGTGGAATAATCGAATGTAATTAATAAATGACTCACCATATCTAGCATGGAGTTAACCTTAGCCACTCCTATCGTCAAATACTGATAAGTGAGAATGTCCGAAGGATCTGACATGGAAGATACTTGTGACAACTGCTCAGCAAGCCATTGCCATTGTGTCAAAGAAGAGAATGCATCACTGACATTAACAATACAGCACAGCAGAGCGTTTCGAGCACCTAATCCCCAACCAGACTGAAAATAGGAAAGGTATATGTTGAGTATTACTCCAGCAGATCTGATAGGTATTGTGTTAATATACCTACACTAATATTGTTAGGCATGTAATAAATAAGATAAAATTTACTTAATTACAATTGCTAGATTATCCTATTTGTAATAGACTCATGAAATTAAGTACCTGTGGTAATGCCATTTGGGAAGCAATATCCATTAAAAGCTGAAGACAACTATTGTTATCAATTCCTGATGATTGTAGAAACTTTTTTGACTTTTTGAGAGCATTTTGAACTTTTGTATCCGGTATATCATTCAAACCTGTTAAAAAATAACAACAAAGCTTAAATAGTAGTAGTAATGTAAATTTTACACTGTAATAAAACATAAAAATCGTGTATGAAAATACTTTGCTTGCCACCCACCATGGAGGAATATATGGTACATTATGTATTTGTTCGGATTGTTACAGTTTTGAATCTCATAACTCAATCAAAATAAATCTTGCACACGAGCCCAGATTAAGTAAATGGCTAGCAAGATTAAATCTATGACAATAATACAAAAGAGAAGACAGTATTAAAAAATACCTGATGCATGCCGTAAATAGTCCATACTAAGCTGCGAATAATGATACTGAGAATTAAATAAAATACTCTCCAAATTTGTATCAGAAAATAACTTCTCATGTAATTTACACTCCAATGACACACTTTTGAGTCTTTGAATACTGAAAGAAATACAATAATTATGTATAGCAAGTCACTTTGAAACATTAATTGTAAATTCATAATAATCAAGTTATTAACGATGGATAAAAATTAATAGATAATACATTTTCTGATGAGTGTACATGGGAAGTCATACTGTCTTATGCTTATCATATATTAATTTGAACTGCGGAGGTATTTCATAAAATAAAATATAAATAAATCTCACCTGGCAGTCGCCATGGGACCATCTCTTGTACATCGTTGAGCATTAGTGGTAAGTAGAAGTTGCATCATTCCCCTGATAGCCCAATGTGTCCCATTCCCTTGTAATGCTCCGAGCAAGCTGACCCAGATCTCTTCAAAACTCTTTTTATTTGTCCACCCAATAAAATTAATCCTTTAAATTGATTTTATAAGAAAATTAATCAAGATAATATTAAATACTAAAACAATTTTATTATTCTAGCATACTAACATAAATTTTATTCTAACTAAATAATGTGTTATTTGTTTCTAGGCAAGAGTGATGCAGAGTGATATAAACTTGATTAAAATAAACAATGCTGCATAGATAGACCGTGGCACAATAGATGACAATGATGAAAGGAAATTAATTTTGCCAATTCCTGCTCCATTGTCTAAAGGCGGCTATGCAATGTGACTGCATGTTAACTTCTAAACAAGTATTCCTCGACAATACAACTAATCTTATTAATACAACTTGTTAAAACTGTAAGATTAATAAAAAATAAAATACCTAAAAAGATATTGCTCTAATACATCCATATCTTGAAGGGATGTAATTGGAATGACTATTTGTTTTTTCAGTCGTCTCTCCATAAACGGTGATAATTTGTTGGACGATTCCATTTCATTTTGAGTATCACACATTGTTTGTTTTGGTATATTTTCAAATATCTCTAAATCGCTCCATGCTAGTGATGGAATGAGAGTAAAGGAACTCGCAAAATCACATCTGTAAAAAATGTGAAGGCATTTTAAAAATCATTCAATACCTTAAAAGAAAAGTGAAAAAATATATATAATGAAAAAAACTTATAATGAACATTCCTAAATTGAACATTCATAAACTGAGAGTTACTTATAGATTTGTCTTTTAACATTTACAAGAATATTTGGATACTGTGAAATAATCTGACCTGCACAATTGGACTAAGAGATGTTCGACCGCTTGTTGTATCTTGTAAGACATTATGTTCGTGACTTTGTTACTAATTTTGTTATAAAAACTATCTTCCCAATATTGAACAAGGGTAAGGAATCTATCACAGGTTGATGCTAATTCACTGGAGCTCTTTGAAGAGTCTTCACTCGATTGAACTAGATTCACAACAGTTATTGGATGACTATCCTGAAATGAAATTTGAAGGTTTAATATTTCAGTAACTTTCATTCTCAACTTGTGACTATACACAAATTCAACCTAGCAATTTAGAGCAAGTTTATTTGTTTTAACTAAAACAATTCTACAGAAATACTTATATGTTAGGTCAAATTGATGAAACACCTTTTCTTTAAATTCCCCCTATTATAGAGCAGTATAGAACTTCTAAATTTTGAGTTTAAGTTTCATAATATTAAAAAAAATTAAACATACCTTGACGGAATACCTCACGTAAGTGTAAAGACAGTTAATTGCAGACTGAACTCGGGTGACATTTGTATCGTAATTCAATTCTTTCCAAACTGCATCCAATTTAAATGTCTTAGATGCATTTATAATGCAGACATCAAGAGTACTATCAAAGTTAACACTATCAGATAGTGAGTTATCTTCACACAATTTAATTAAGTATAGTGTGTACTGAAGAGAAATCACAGAGAACGACATGAGGCTTTTTGCTAGATTTTTTGGGAGGAATAAGTCCATAACCTTTTCGGAGACATCGCAGTCAACACTTTCTAGAGCATTTGTGATATTCTTCATACAATCTAAATAACTAGTAACCAAATATTGTATGCCGACCAATTCTTGGTGGAATAGTTGATCTCTGAATACTTGGAAGCAGCGTCTTGTGTATTTATCCATAGTTTGATTATCAGCATGAGTTACATTATCGAATTGACTCAAAGGTCTACTCTGTCGAGGAAATAGAGCCACTATCGTTTGCACAGATCTTTCTAAAGTAACCAATGAGACTGATAACAAAGGATCTAGTTCTGGTAGGACTATGTCGGCTTTTTCATCTCTTATTTCTATTTTCAACTTTCCAAATTTACTAGGCGATGCATTCGGATCATTCTTTTCTGCAATCAATTCATTTGGATCTTGGATCGAGACAAAAAACTGAGACTGCTGATCGTTTTTCTTAAATCTTACAAAATTATTTGCAATATTGAGAATGTTTGTTTCCATATTACCAGGGGTTTCTTTAGGCAAATTTTCTTCATTGTTTGAAATTTGCATTTTAATTTGTTCTTTTTGTTTCTGTGCCTCAATTATTTCCCATTCGGTTATTTTACTGATGAAACTTTCTATGTATGAATCTGTTCCCAACTTCAATGTGTGATGAATGATCTGTCTGTCAAATTCAGGACAATTGATGATGCTATTCAATTTCTCAGTATTCAATGAAGCCAATAGTTTTGCTAAGCTGGCATGTCTTCCAAATATTTGAGTTTTGCTAACATTTTTGTAACATCTACAAAAAAAAAAAACAATTAACATGTAAAACACATACAATATTACTATACATCCCAAATAATAGTTTAAAAAATCTTTTATATTAAATTTATACCTATTTTTAATTTGGTTAACCAACCAGCCGGTATCAACAGATGAAGTATTTATATACTGTGCATTTATTGGCCTATCTTGAGACAAATCTAGCGGAGACAAATCAAAGAATGTGGATGCCAAGATATTTACCTCCTGGATAAGATTTGGATGCCTGAAAAATATTTCAAAGTTACTTATACAAGAATTATTATATAAAGTATTTATCAACCATGGTTGTTCAAGGTGATGTATTAATTTGCGTTTTACATATTTTTTCCTACAAAATTTAAGAAATCAAAAACCAATACTTAAGACATTTAGACAGTTATATTGTAATGGAGAGATAAATAATTATTTCAAAATCAAGCATCAAAAAAATTCATTTATATTTTTTTTTTGTATTTTTTATTTGTATTTTGATAACGTGTTGGATTTTGAATTTATCAAGAACTTGCTTACACAGACCTTATATGAACATGATCCCTTTGTAGTGTATCTAGAGCAATTTGCAAATCCTCCTTTGGTAACTGAGTTTCAGTTTCCTCAGAAGTAAGAGATACAAGATATCGACATCTATCAATGGCGAGCTTGGCGAATGGAAATGAGTTAGATGGGTGAAGATTTCCAATAACTCGGCAGATAAACAGGAGAAGAGATCCTGATTGCGATGAATGGCAGCCGGATAATATTTTGCACACTTTAATGCCAAAAGTACCCTGAAATAAAGAAAGTTCAAAATCAGCAAGGGAAGTTACGACATTTGCTGCAGCACTGAGTACATAAATTTTCACGGGCTGGTAATAACTTAAGGCGCTTTTGATAGCAATTTATTAATAGAAATTTTCTCAATCTAATTTTTATTCAATTATGAGATTCAACCCTTCAAAAATCTGTCAAAACATCTCTTGACATAGCGGATATTCTCATAATCCATTTCTGAAGTGGAAATTGTCACTCTGTAGAGATCTATAAGCCCCACTTTTAAGGCAGACATGGTAATGCAGCAAGCTAACCGTTAATGACATTCATGATCGTCTCGATATTAATATGATTCATGAATAATTTAATGACACTGCGTCTTCTACAGTTACTACAGTGATCAATTTTGAGCTGTAAAATCACATGCCATATAGCTTCAAAATTAAAAAGTATATATCAGTTAAATTACCTTTATACAAGGATGACATCTGGCAGCAATAGCTTGTAATAGTAAACCAGAAGCACTCGTATTATCATTGACTCGGTCCACAAGTTCTTTTACAATATTCTCAGAGTAAAATCTAACAATTAAATGTGTTCGATTTACTAATAGCCAAGTCAAATAAATCACTTCATCCAAACCATTATCTACCTGAAATTAATAGAATGTTTTCTTTAATTATTAGCGCATGTGATACATTAAAAAACATAATGAAAAGAAATATGTTTAGAATTGATATTTGTATGCCCTTAAAGTATACATCGGATATTTATGACAAAAATACTAACAAAATATTCACACAATGACATAAAGCATCCAATTTGAAGGATTTCATTGTGCACATTCCTCTGTTTGTTAATTTCAGTATGCATGGACGGTTTTTGCAGGAATCCAAACAGAGTACTCCAATATTTCTGATCGAGGAACTTAAGCCTCGTCAACAGATGACACCAATGTACTGTCAACAATGGCTGCCTCCAGGAAAGCCTTGTGCAAATGGCTGACAACTTTTCTAATGGAATATTTTCTTCAGGAGTATAAAGACCGGTATTCAATCCACTCTGCTCATTTTGCAAAACTGTCTGTGCCATTTTGGCTAGAAGAGGAAACTTGCATCCATCTGGAAAGATATAATGACATTAATAATCGTAGATGAATATGCGTCATCACCATAATAGTGTTCAAGTCCAGAGTGAGCTCTATCCACTTCTACTTTGAGTATATGTATCAATTCTTGATGCCAAAAACTCCCTCCTAGACTAAAAACTAGCTTTAAAAGTTTATAAGCCACTCTTGTAGACACAGTATCCTTCTCAATAGATGATCTAAGTCCTTGATAAACTTGATGTGACTCACCATGCATATTATACATTTTATAGCTACACCAACACTTTCCAGACAACTTTTAGCTCCAACATTTTTTCTATGAATGAACAGTGCCCATAGTCCAAATTATTGACCTGTATGTCAGTATCGGCATTATCAAGTATTGTATATGGAAATTTCAGTATTAATCTCACCTTTTAAATACAATAAATGCTTGACTTGGCATACAAAGTTTGTGGTTAAGCTACACCAGTATGAATTTTTCCCATCAATCATATCTTTATCAGTGTGTCCCAACTCCACTAAATTTCTTTCTGCACAATTTTCAAACTCAACTAACGCATATGTGATAATCCTGAACAAGAATCTAACGAATATAACATCTGGTGATAAATTAGCACAGTTTTCGTTTACTGTTTGCACATTCAGCGGGTCGATTTCATCTTGCAGATTGAAGAAAATGGCTGCCGGGGATATATGTGCCGTTTTTAGATAATTTAGAGATAAAAGAATTTCTGTTTCAGGATAATTAGAGATCACTTTACGCAAAAATAATAACAGTGTTGCGAGCCAACGTTCTTTTGTTTCGTTTGTTGCGTGTTCCTAAAAGAGAATATTATTTTATCAATCATTATGGTACAAAATGACAGCATTCTTCAAAATATGTTCAATGGTTTTATTTATATTGTACCATGTAAGGAATTAAACAATATTAACTATCTATATAATATGTCAATAGATTAGCTTACGTGATCTGGTGGCTTGTCAAACATAATTTTGATAATAGTTTCAATCCTGCCTTGATCAAATAATACTTCTCGGTGAATGCAATCTAACAATTTTTCCATAGAAGTGAAACTTTCCATGGAGTTAATATCGGCACATCGCTGCTTCAGAAGTTGAAGTAGAGTATCACAAGCAAGCCGAGACCACAAAAAGTAGCTTTCTGAATGTTCTTCAGAGAATATAAGAATTGATGATATCAATTTAACCACCTTAAAATAAGTTAAAAAGAAATAGGTAATTATTACAATATTACGCACAAATTACACATTAAAGATTATTTTCCGCAAGCATATAAATATTCTATCACCACCACAATAGCAGCTATTATACTGGAATTCGACTACTCAGCCGCACCATAGAATCTAGCAGTAGAAATAAATTTTAGATAATACCAACACGTGTAACGGTCAACTTGGCAGTGATTTATACCACAGATATTAATTATCCACAAGATATTTTTCTTAGAGTTAAAGAGTACTGACATGACTTGGGAGAATGGAAAGCTTTTAGCAGATTAAGAAATCCTAGGATATCGTATGGTTCCCATGTGCTACACATAAGCAATGATTATAATAAAAAATAAGAATTCATAGTCATTTTCAAATGACTTCAATGACAATTTTATGTGTTATAAAGACTGATGAAAATAAATCCACGGTTAATTTTATTCTGAGGTAGGTATTAATACTCTCTCTTATCCCAAAATTTTGGCAAGTACTCAATGTTGACTTGATAACCATATGGCAAACTCTTATAGATCATACCCCTATGACATTAATAAACATGAGCAAGCTTTAAATATCTCCATAATTAGAAAAAACTTCTAATGAAATAAAATTCAAGTGTGTCATATAAATATACCTTGACGTCATGCATAAGCTTCTGCAGCATAGCAAAGATGACCTCTTTAGTAACTTGCGCCTCTAACACCTGCTGTCTTCCTAAAGACCCCCCTTGGAAGGTCTGTCCACTCACAAACACACAATAGGCCACTGGATGTAGGGATTCCACGCATTCCGAATGCACCCCACTTGCCATCAGGCCATCACATAGTTGAATAAGCTAAAAAAACACATAAGATTTTAAATCCACATATATTTGTAAAAATATTTCGATAGCTACTTCAAGTTGATACACTATTTTGATGAACACTGTATAAAAGTGATAAAAGACAGTTTCACACATTTTATTACTTTCATTAGACATTATAAAATATTGAACAAATATTGATTGAGTTGGAACTCTGTTATACTATCATTATCAAAGTACTAATATGATACAAAAAATATAATAGTATTTCTTTAGTAATTTACTCTCAATTTACAATATTATATGGATACGTCCACGACTAATTACCTTAGGAATATCCATGAGTTGTTTTGTATGATGTTTGGCAGATGACAAATGTACTAAAAATGTGAAAATACACCTTACCAATTCTCCACAATTCCTGGGAACAAAATCATTAATTGCAATAAATCTGAAGGGAAAAAAATGTCCACAAATTATCATTAAATTTATTATGACATTAATTAATAAAATGGCTCTTGAAATCAACTCACATTATCTCATGGTGTTCTATGTTCTCCAACTGTTTCAAAACAAACCCTATAAAGACCTGATCACTATCTAAAAGACAATAATTAACCCGTAAAGCTAAAAGTTGGTTCAACAACTCCAATACTCTACACTCCAGAGTAATATTGTTTTGAATGGTATAGCTCTAAAAACAAACAAAAAAATTGTTAGAATTATATCAACAAGAAATATTTCATTCATAAAAATATAATCAATTTCTTTACCTTTAAGGCTTGTATAACAACTGGCTCTATAAGTCTCAAATAACGCGCTAAATCAAGTTTGTTGGTACTCCACTTTTTATCGGTTTTACATTTTATGAAGTTTTTCACATTCATGTAACAATCTCTATCCATTTGCAAGTCATTATCATTTGAAAAGGATTTAGTACTCCAACACGAACCATTAGAAATGCGTCGTGGGGAATTTATTGTTGAATCGTCGTAACTTTTCATTGAGTCAAAATTCACATATTTATCAGTGTCATTGACAATCATTACATGCTTGTAAAAATCTATTACAACACTTTTAGAATCCTTATTATTCCGTTCGTTTATTTTATCTCTTGGATTTTTTTTTGTGAAGAAAGTTTTCAGATCATTACGGTATGCAGTCATATTAATGGAAGAAAGACATTTAAGCATCTGTGTTACACAGAAAACAGAATTATCAGGTTTTATGGGCAATATGCATTTTAAATAATACAGAATTTCTTCGGCAACCCTTCCCGCTTCATTATCGGTCATTAATTCTAATTGTATGGCAACACTGTCAAGTGTTGTTGAAACAAATTTCAAAAAAACACTTATTGTGGATTCCAAATTAACCTAAAACAAAATATAGTATTATACACAATTTTATGTTGAAAAGATAAACTAATATAAATAAGTATATTGTTCTCTGATATGCATTATTTGTGTTTTTAACAACAATGGAACAAAAATTCACTGAGGAATATTGGAGTAACAAAAATAAAATGTATTCACACACTTTATGACTAGAATAAGCAGCTCTCAAGTTTCCATAGAGTCTCATAAAGACAGCATCATTAGCAAAATAACCAATCGGAATAAAATGTCCGGTTATGGAATTGTATGGCACTTTCTTTCGAAGAGTATTTTTATCATCTGGCAATTGAACTTCTCCAGTACTTGACGATGCGGAATGCCGCTTTGGGGTGACATCAGCTGAGGAAAGATAATTTAATTTATTATGAGATATTATTCTATTTTTTAATTTATTTCACATTCAAATATGCCATATTACTACAGACTTTCTAACATCTTACATTTAAATCTACTCAGAACCTGTCCTCAATGCGCCACTTGTAATTATGCAATGCGCCTGATCCCCGACCTAATGGAATCTAGTAGTATTTTTAAATCATCATTTGCTAATAGATAATCATTTACTTATCAATACTCTCTACAAAGTATTCTACTGTAGTAAAAAAATAAACAGTAGATGTCCTACATGTTCAGTTGTTCCCATTTTTTTACATAATTATAATATATCTAACAAATCGTATTGCTTCACCTTTCAAATATACATATTACAGAGGCTATTTCCTTATAATTTATAATGATGATCACTTGACATAGCTCACTACTTTTATTCCTACCTGTTCTCCTTCTGATTGGACTAGCCGGAATGATACTTGAAGACTTTTGCTGAATTACTAATGGAACTGCATCTTCAATAATATGGATGAGAACATTGAGCACTTTAAGTGTAATTCTCAATAAGGAGTCTGCTTTTGGGGCAAAATTTCCACTGCCAAAATGGAACCATGGCTTGGGAGGTATTACTGATTTCAAGTTATCAGACGATTTTAGAGGCGGTACCGTTTCATATTTATTCTCATCGGCATACTGGCGAATCATATTCCATGCTTCAACTAATAAATTTAAAATATGCAACATAATATTAGTTTAATAAATTCAGAAACTCATACAATATTTTATAGAGAAA
>JAGVSQ010007647.1:0-15124 GCA_022683975.1 Rhyacophila evoluta
CTAACAGTGATCTCACATATGGAAGTTTACCAGTTTTAAATAATTCAGTATTTTTAATTAATTAGATAGTTTATACAATTTTATATAACTACTGTAATTCTACTCTCCTATACTATGAAAAAGCTCAGATGCATTCATATATTTAACTGTGTGTATTTAAATAACACGATTTGACGGTTGGTTTATTCGAAAAACCGATCCAAAGGCGATAATATGGCAAAAGACACGATCTTTGCACAATTATTGTTCGACCAAATAAAAGTACATAGATATTTGAGTAAATGTATATTTTTTATTTTATTTATTTCTAACTTTCGGATACAGTCTTAGGTAATTTATACGAACTTCCGGGAATATTCCCGTCGAATTGAGTAGATCGCCTCTCGATATCAAAGCTACAGGATACGTCTGATGACCGGGTGTATGGTAGACAAATTTAGTAGTACCTATGTTATTCTAAAGTGTATTAGAATTAAAGTATCGGACTATACTATTAAAATAGTATCAAAATGTGGTGTATGTTTTGTGATTTGAGCTATTACTGAAATTTGTCTCAGACTTAAACTTATTGAATTGAATCAGATGGTATTTGAGCCTTTCGTTCTTACGATAGACAAGTAATGTTTTTAACTGTAATTGTGTTGACAGCAGCAGCTTCTAGTACTTATGAATCGTGGAGTCATTCATTTCCCGTATAATTCAAATGTAGATGACCCGTCATAATCATATAAAATATAAAATCAACCCTGAAAAAAAATTGTCGACTATTTTGCGGACTACTATGTGGAATTATCATGTATATCAGTGACATTTATAACTTTGAATAAAACAATGGATCCATTTATGTATATATTTTTTATTTGTAGTTAAATAAAATTCCAAGGTACAACAAATTCCACTCAATCTATTTAACACAAAAATATAGACATGTTTCCTACACGGCGATAATATTTGTATATATGTATATATTATAAGCAAAAAATATCTATTTTTAGTACACACAAGTAAATAATAGTACTATGTACTTGTGATTTTTTATAATGATTAATCAAATACAGCGATGAAATCTTTTGAAAAAATAGTTTTGGGAGAATTGATTAAGCAGAAAATAAAAATATGGTACATTATTTGAGTAACAATATTTCGTACCACAAAATATATCTGAGAATCGATACACCATGTACATAGCATAGTGTGAAAATGAGGGGATTTATCAAGAAATTGTCTCAAAAGAAATTATCGTAGCAAATAAATTGTTTTTTTTACAATAATTTCACACTTTCCAGTTTGACAGCCCTGTCTACAAGCATACATTTCGATAAATTTTTCATGTTTTAGTCACAAACTTGCGTGTAGCGTAATGTTTTTTTAATGGTTTTGAGCGGTTGTACTTGTAGCTATTATTTGGTTATGCACATATATAATCTGCAATAAAAGATAATCATTGTGCAAACAAAAATATTATATTGCATAACTATTACTTGGCGATTTGATAACTGTATCCGATAACAAGTGTACTTCGCATTAATATTATTTTTCAACACTATAGTTCAAGGTGTTGATAACATTTTGTTAAGCAAATGTGTGTAATACCGTGTAGCATATGTAATGCAAATAATTGACTCTTGAGTTTCGACCCGTATGTAGAATACCGCTGAATAAATATTTAGTAATATATTATATTTTTTGAAAGCACTCAACACAGATATGCCTCTTCGAATTTTAATATCTTTGTATGTTGTAATAACATTATACAGGTAGGCGAATTCGCGCTTAAGAGATTAAAAAATCCTTTCAATACTTCACTACTCAGTCATAATGACAGTTTGTTGTTGTTGAAATTCATACAATATTTATAACCATAAACACGCAAAAAATGCCATAGAGACACTTGCGTTAGATTTGGTTTGATCGTAAAAAATATAAATGAATGTTTATTTTAGATTGGGTTAGGTTTGGTTGTTTGTACCGATTACGATACTAAGCAACGGATATAGTATTTAAACGTCAAACTATCGTATGACTGTGCGAATAATTTAAAGTCTTTCATTGAAAAAAAGTTTCCTTAATTTACGTGTTTTTTGACATACGTGAAAACCAATAGGACGAATTCATAATTTAACTCGAGCACTAAGCGTTTTCGCGATCCTCTGCATACGGGTATCAGTATTAAAGTAAACAAACAATAATTTTACAGTAATAGTTAGGATTAAAAAATATTTTTCAATTAACTTATCACATACATATAATACAATTATGTTGCTAAAGTATTCTTCGTACTACACGGCATACGCAAAAACAATATTAAAGATGATGCTTTATTGAAATAGTCCGAAAAATATGATTTCATTTTTATTTATTATCGATAAGATGCTTTTTTTCATTTTTATTTATTACTTATAGGTTACAAAAATGATTCATTTTAGGTACCAATAACACTTAGCACATAGCTCTGTATATTTTGATATGAATGTAATCCGATATGGTTATGTTCTGAATATACTTATCGGGTAAAAAGTTTTATTTTTGGCTATATACTAGCATTTAAAAATTATAAACCTATTTATGTAAATATGAATTGATATTTACGATTGGGCATATGTATAAAGTAATAAATTTGGATTTAAAAATTTTGATGAAAATAAATTCAATTTTGTCCTAAGCGCTTTTTTAACGATAAAAAGTTATTTGATTCATTTTTACTCTTCTGAATAACGTGTGTATTTAGATCTTGATTAACATAATTGACATTCCGTTGCTCATAGGATTGGTTCATCGAATATCCACGGTGCGTGTTTTGAAAAACAAGACGTGTTTTAATGAATTAGATGATTAATACAATATCACATCAATTAGATGATTATGGCTGTAAAAAATAGCTTAGATACCGTCATGTATCATATGTATGTCATTTCCTGAACATTTTGACAGTTGGACAGTTGGTCTATTCGCCAAACCAATCCTAATACGACGATTCTATGAGCATGTATTAAGTTAATGTTTATAATTTATTTATTTTTAGAAATATATCAACAACTAGTTCAATGATTTTTTATTTGCATTTTCTATTTCGTATATAATATATGAATAGCAGTAGCGTAGCTACCGTGGAACAGTTGGAGCAGTTGCTCCAGGCGCACGGATCATATAGTGCCGCAAAATTAAATAATAATAATAAGAGGTGTGGAATCTTGAAAGCAGAACTAAATAAAAGCTTATAAAAAAGGATATTACTACATATTTTTACACACGCACACAAGTTACATTACACGATGTAATTTCGAACAAAAATCTAAATTTGCAAACGTGATATTACATGGAAAACAAATCTCGCCAGAAACAAGGGAATGCAGTGATTTTACTTGTCCCATAGCGTTGAATATGCAGCTACACCACTGATAAATAGTATTAAACCATATAATTTAGGTAAAATTTTTCACTCACACTCCATTATACAGATATTAATATGTTATGATACTTCTGTGAAATAAATCAAATGAAATTAATAACATTTATCACCAACAATCACACAACATATTTATTTCCCTGGTAGCGTAGATGTTAGCGAACGCGCCTAGCAATCCGGGGAGTATGGGTTTGATTCCCAAATTTGGCGGATTTTTAAAAATCAGAAAAATGAAGAATTGGATACCCATTAGGTTGAGCAATTATCTAACAAGCAATTCTGAGAAATAAACAGGTTTTCAGGAATATTGTTGGGTTACTGTCCACAGAAATCTACTCAGCGAAATTAATGCTTGTATGATTACTTGAGAAGAAATAAAACGACTAGCGGGTGATAGAAAATTCTGGACATGCCATATGCTTCACATAAAGAGCGAATTTGACAGAAGAAGAAAGTGTATTTGTACTATTGTATATTTCCCAAATAGCATAGATAGCATGATAATATTGGTTGTATCTGAAATACCGATGCACACTCTGGTGGTAGTCTTTAAGAACTTGTGTATTGGTATATTTATCAGGGGCCAATTGATACATAGGCCATAGATACAATTCTTATTTAACTACGAGTTAATTGCTTAAAATCTTTCGTTTTGCATTAGCAGAAACGTAAAAGTTTTATTGCACGAATTTTATAACTGTTATGCTTGATAGCAGGCATATTTTTTTATTCTATAATTTTTCAAATAAATGGATTTCGTGAATCAATTGAGGATGGTTTTTTCGGCCATCTAAAATGTGTGATAAAAAATACCTCACATGAGAATTTTTAAGCTTTGATTTAAGTACTTATTGTTCTGATCGTCCATTAAAATGTTATTTTTATTTCCAAAAAACATGATTTTACCATTAAATATAAGTATATGATATTTTCGATTGAATATTTTTTCAATTTTTGTAATAAATAGCATTTGATTTGTAATTCCGGTTTTAATGATATTTGTAAAAAATATTTTGTATTATTGTCGTGACACGTGCATGTATGACGGAGTTTTCTTTGTTATTAAAATTTTCATCTAGATAAATTCTAACCATGTAACATTCAAAAAAATATACAAACAATTTTTAGAAATAAAAAAGTCGTATTTATTAAAGTTAATCATTATTTTGATAATAAGTGGATATGTTTAGACGTAAAACACAGGAAGCTCAATGTATTGATTGGTAAGTATATTATATTATAATACACCATGGATTAATGAATTCACAAACTTGACCTGATCATCTTAAAAAACTACAAAATTATGAAGGTCTAACAATCAACTAATATTGTATATAATGTAACAAGTTTTTAGAATCACTGTATATATTTTACAAAGAATGGTATTGTTTTTCACAGTGGACATACACATTTATAGTAAATACGATTCTGTCTGTCAAAAGAACTCCTTCAAAACGGAGAATGATGGCGAGGTGAAATTTTAACGTAATTGGGCTGTCACTTCAAGGTTAACTGATTAACTTTCATCACCAATAATCAGAGGCGTAACTAGTCATTATCTATGATATTTATAATAATATTTAAATCCGTCAAATGCATGATACAAAATTCCAAGCATTAAAAAATACATGTATGTGATATCCATGTCTTATAAAACAGTGAAGTATAATATATTATAGAATATTTTTGAATTTGCAAAATCATCTATGACTCATCAATAATTATATTTTGTTCCACTTTGCAGGCTAAAAAACGGTTAAACTCGTTTTGGATAAAAAAGGACTAAAGTATGTAATTTAATTTAATAAAAGAAAATCATCATTTTCGCGCCTTTCCAGAACAAGGCGGTTATGACCGTGGCCACAAATGACCATAGGCTATTTACGCATCTGCCTATGATCAAGAAGAGATTATATATTGAATAGAGTCAAGTATTGAAATAAATTTGTGATAACTGGATGAATAAAATTCATTTGAATAAAGAACGAGTTTAAATAAAAAAAAAAACAAACGAGCGTTATTCTTGGTTGACAGATCGTAACGTAAAACGTAAATAGGGTATATTGTGTATTGCGACTATGTTGTTTTTTTGTGTATGTAATCATTTGTAACATTATTGTAGAATTTATTATAGAACAGAAATCGTGCTGATTATCAATTACGTGCACTTGTAAGACGAATAAACTTAAGTGCTAAGGACAAGCAAAATAAACCTGGTTACTAATATAAAATACGTCAGAAACTATTTTTGTCTCTTTTAAAATTATTATCATATAATTTTCAATTTATAGGTTTTTAAAATACAATCAGCGATAATAAAAGGGTTTTAGTCTTAGATCCAGAATATTACTGGGAGACCAATGATAATCAGAAGTATGAATCTAAAAAGCGGGAAATGTATGCAATTATCATAGAATGAAATATAAAATTATTACGACATTTTTTTGGTAGATGGCTATATTGTATGTATAATATCTAAACAGTTATATATTTATTTATATGAGCAATTGATTGATAATATTTTTGATTTGCCGATAGGAAAAATATAATACGATATAATAGAGATATGGTATATCTGACATTGAGCATATATTTTAATTATGTTTGTTTCTAATACATTTCTCTATATAATTAATTGTCAAGCCAAAAGTTTTTAAATCGTAACGGGCTCATGCCGCGTTGTAGAAAAGTCAACATTTAACGCATTTTTGTCTATATAATAATTATGATGTTCTATAAATTATGCATAACATTAATTTGTGCGTTACTATTTCGCAATTACAAAACTATCTAGATATGATAATAATTAGTGTGTATCACGAAATGAATCTTGATTAATTCTAATATTCACCAGTAAGTAAATCCGCTACATCCAGAGCATCGGACAAATGAAATGAACTGAGCATTACAATATAAAATCTCCAATGTAAATATTTCTTATAAGCGATTACAAACATCAAACAAATTTTCAATAAATGCTACGCAACATCATAATTCCATTGATTTCTACAGATAGTATAACATAACATTTATATTTTGGTTACATATGAAAGCGATACTTGTGTATCTAAAGAAACATGTAAACATTTGATTGACATTTTTTTAAAATAATAATTTACACCCACGTCTAGTTACACAAAAATATTAATTTATTTCGTAATATTTCATTTTAAGAGAATAGATTTTTTAAAAGTAAGTATACTTGACATGAGTTCTCAACGAGGAATCCAAAATGGGAGCGGCTTAATTATTTTATTCGCGTAAAAAATAAATTTTACCATTTTTTTATTCTATAATTCCATCAAACACATACGTAACAGCTGATATAGAAAAATTCTACAAATACCCTAGCAGATACGGATGTTATCAGATAATACAATATAGTTAGAAATAACAAGGTGTTTTAAGATTTATTGTCGAAGTACCCAATGAAAATGCAAGGAAATATCTTGCATGGATTATTGTCATATTCACTACACATAAAAACATCTATGCCAAGTTAGTTATAATAAAATCTTTTCGAGCATCACAACACATCATTTTTTTATGTATACTTTTTCCGAAGGATACCAAATTAAAAAAATACATTTACATACTTCTTCCCTTACGATAATTTCTAGGTAAGATTTTCAATACATTACACACTTTTAAAAATATTTTTCTAAATTATTATCTGTCTTAAACTATTTACACTGCATATTTTAAAAATACTTTCCGTTTTAACCTTATTGTCAATTCTTTATATGAAAATTAATAGAATATTTTAAACATCACATTTATAGTACAATATAATATTATATTTCAGATTAATAGAATATTCGTAATAGAGATGTTAAATGTGATGTAAAAAACAAAAAAACATCGATATATAATATTTACCAGTTTCTTTGACGTTTACATACATTCTACGGTTTTAATATCTACGATACTTATATTCTTATTTAGTACATATAAAAGTTAGTGTCTTAAATATGTATTTGATTGATACATCGCCACATAGACACGTCTATGTATAAAAGCTGGATGCTGGAACATGTATTATGGTCTAATAAAGCCAAATACCAATGCATTTTTACTTTGTTCATATTGAGAACGCGGTTGCCATAACTTATGAATTATACAATAAAAAATAGTTGTCAAAATTTGCAATTAAAAAAAATCAAATTGCGTTAGAAAATAAGTTTTCAATGCTAAAAGATCACCATATTGAATTGAAAATTGGTAAATCTCTACAGAAATATTTGAATCACCTCCATACAATTTCTATTTAAATAATTAATCCATTATTAATTTTTTTGAAGATTATTTGTTAGCTTAGTGCGTTAGTGTCAGCATTAAATAATAATATGATAATTTGTTGTCATTCAATTTCGACATTGCCATATTAGTAATGGTAGTGTGAAATTCATTCAATGCGTACCGATGTTACTAAATGATTTTTCTCATTTTCATGAAAACACAATTGAGACAAATTTGTCAGTGACAATTTTAAACAGTATTAGAAAACATAAACGGTGTCATACATGAAAACATGTTTCAAGCAAAGTAAAAAAAAATGTTATTTGAGACACAGCACTGTACGTGAGCTGATTGATTTCGGTGTACATGTATAGAACCACGTCTGTCCAAATTTTTTAGCCATATTAAAATGAATAATGTAAATAAAATATGTTTTACACGTTGGCATGGCAACCCGTCCCCAATATGAAGGTTAACTTTAAAATATTTAACTATTCTATTGTCTGTTACCTATTAACCAGATAATTGTCATATATTATTTACTCGTAGCCAATATATTACCACATAAACCTCCATTGTACAAATGTTACAAAGTAGAATAATAATAATTAGTATGTGAATCGCTAACAATATAATTTCTATAGTTTGTATAAAGACCTTTACTAATTACATTAACTACTTTTTAGATTCTAGTTGGGTATAAAAATAAGTCACAAGATTGAGACTAAGGTAACGAGTCTTGTTTGCTAAAAGAGACAGTTAGTCCACAGTCTATTCAAGTCTACTTGCGAGTAATGAAACATCATGCACGTTGCACCTGAAGGGTTAACTAACATCCAACATTCGAAGCCCGAACTTTTTTGTATACTCTAAGTTAGATGAACAATATAAAGCGATTTACTATATCGACAACCTCGTAATTTAATTTATTTTTTAGACACGACAATATAAGCTTTCTTCAAGTTCCTTACGATAATTTGCTTGGATAGAAAGTAAGACTTCTTACAGGAAATAGTTCATTAAAATACTCGCGAAATTATATTTCGATCGATACTTAAATTCAAATATCCAGAGACAAAAGCATATTCAGCTTAAGTGTTCAAAACGATCAATCCACAAGACGTTAAATTTGTTGTAATTCAAAATATTAATTACTTTTCAGTAATAATTTTATTTTTCCAATTCTACAATATTATTTAAATAATATTTTATTCATCGATTATTTTTGTCAATGGATATTGTAGATTCATTTTGTTTTAAGATTTTATAACTTCCGGAAGAAAATTCATAAAATCTTACCCCTGCATATAGCACAAAAACCATAACAAATAAACGCTTTGCAAGAATTTCTCAAAGAAAACTCTAATTTATCATGAGCTTAAATTTTTTATATTTATGTTATTTTAAAATCATCTCGTAATTATCAATGTTAACACGGTACTAATTTTCATTTGAACGTTAAATATTTAAATATTTAATGAAATATAATATTCACCAATTTTATGATGAAAGCATGAATATTTGGTAAGACTTCAAAGAAATTATTTTATTACCGGTATTCACTTTTACAAAATATAAAACAAGATTAATTTATTTATGAATTAATTCGTTAAAATTTTTAGTAAAAAAAAATGGATCAAGTATTCCTTGGAGAATTAATTTAAGAAAGTCTATGACGTTTCGCGGAATCGATTAAATAAAACAATATCTATGATTTTTGATTTAGAGAAACAAAATTCGGTTAAAATCATTCGTGCTACATATTTTGTGATTATTTGAAATTCGAAATAGCGCAACAATAGAACGTGTCGTGTCAAAGATTTATTTGGATAGCTCACCAAACGTGTCTACCAATTTAAAATCGAGCTTGTTGCAATGTACACATATTGCATATCTAAGAATATTTAAAGCTTCATGTTGTTTGATGCTAAGAATAAATGTTAAATATTAGTCTAATATTTTCAATTGAACACATTTCTATTTACCTACGTACTTACAGCGATACTAGAGATGCACCCTAAAAATGATATCGATTTTTTAAATATAAAATCGGACACTGCCACGACATTTAACATTTCAATCATGCTATACAATATTTATTAGATACAACTGTAAATCATCGACTACAATATTACAATCGATTAAACTGAATAAGAAGGGAAATCAATAGATATCATACTATATTACACATGATAAAAAAGGTCTAAAATTTTACACGTCATTCTGTTTTTTTATAATTCTATCTCGAAAAAGAATAAATATTGTCATTATAATTGCATCAAGACTGAGAGGGATACTTTTAGAGTGAACTTTTTCTACAATGCTTACAATTTAGAAAAGAAAGTTACAAGGAAAGTATTTTATACAAAATTACTAGTCCAAAATATTTTCCTTTAATTTTTGACATGTTAGACTAAATTGAAAATTTCTGCCGAATTATACTCGTTATAATTTCTTAATTTGACAGTTGCAAAGAAGATTCACGAAATACGTAGAAATGTTAATTTTTATTATTTCTACACTTTAGAATACAATAGACACCATTTTTATTGTCCTGATTTTGAATAAATTGTTGCATAATTGCATGTAGTTGAGCAGAAATCGTTCAAGCCACAAATTAAAATTTTTCATTTTATTGCGTATAAATGCTTCGAAAACTTTAATACTTTAATATGACATCAGACCTCTGAACAATCAGAAATGTACACCCAGAAGAAGTAATCGGTGTTTTTTGTAACCCGCATACTAACATGACCAAAACTATTCTAAATTATAATAATTATTATAATGCCACTTTCATTTTTTTTTCAACAAATATACGTATATATTTTTATATTATTTCGGTACATTGTTTTATTCATAAACAAAAAATACACTAAATAAAATCAGTTTCGAGGTTTTATGGGCAAAGATTAATAAAATATTAATAAAAATCCAAAAACAAAACGATCAAAATTTAGCACCCACAAAACATTCAATAACTTATACAGTAGGATGTTTTTTGAAAATAAACAATCAGAAAAAATGTAGAATATTCTATATAAGTATTTAAACTTCACATTAATAATATAAAATTCATACTAAATGTTAATTTATTTCATTAAAATTTCAATCGCGTTTTTCTCTTTGTTGTTACTATATGGCTTGGCCGTCTTCTGTTTAACTACATCCAATTTATAATGTCTTAAATAAAATACAATAAATATTTTATATATGACGTAACAGATACAAATATTCGACTTAATTTGTTTTAATATCGTTTCCGTTTAAGGGTAGATATAAACTATACTCTATACCAATCTATTCCAAAGACAAGAATTTATTTTAACACTCTGCCTAATATTATTGTCTTTGGTAACTACGTCACACATACAATTGTGTAAGTTTTTAAAATATAATTAATATATTGTCATTCATATGAGTATAAATAATATTACAATCTACATGTATAGGGAATAAGGTATAACATTCAACACATGCTAATTTTGTAAGTTACGTTTGATAATTAATTGGCATTATAGTATCTATTTACAAAAACACAACGAATATTCATTATGGCTACAATATAAATATGTCAAGGCTATTTACATAAAATATTTATATACACCTATAGTCAATCACGTAAGTTTAGGTATGTATATCACATGATAAACCCAATATTTATTTTTATTGTCAATTACTCTTTCATCATTCTTTCCCATAATTGAATTTTAATTGGAGACATTACACGTACACCATAAAAATTAAATATTAACGTAACGGATATCATTTTCTAACTGACACGTATAAAAAACTTTACTTAAGTGAAATACAATACGAGTCACTCATTAATTATTTTCAAAACCAATTTAAGCTCTCAATATATTGTATATAGACAGTGGCATAGCTACATATTCAGGGCATTTGGGCAAGTAAAATTACTGCATTTTATAAAAATTTAATTTTAATAAAAAATTTACGCCCCTATGAATCGTGCGCCTGGAGAAACTGCTCCAACTGCTCCTCGGTAGCCACGCCACTGTATGTAAAACAGCTGATAAAATGATAGTGGCACTTTGTATCTTCATTTCAATTTGTTGTATTTATATGATGATATTAAAAAAAACTAATTATGGAGTCACGTAATGAATCGTACATAACTAAATATATTAAACATTTTTCAAAGATAAATATTACATTTTTTGTTTGACGTAATTTTTAAATATTATTGTCAATTTAAGCACACAGAGCAAAAATGTTTTCTGAAGACATCTATTCCACTAATTACTAAGTTTTTTTTTTTTTGTAAAACTTCTATTCAAAATCTAAATTTACATTTTTAGAAGTTTTAAACCTCTATAGCTTTGGAGGTCTTCCTTTGTGCCAATCGTCCAATAAACTGTATAAAAACTTCGCCCATCAAAATAGCCTTACAATAGGTATCGAGTACAAAATTTTCCGGAAGCTTCCGCACATCATTACATGCGGAATTTTCAAGTCGAATTTTCTTCCACAGTGAAACTACGTCTTAAAAACATTTTACTTTGTTTTATCACAATATACACGGGGAGGGCTTTATCTCCCATTTTCTCTTGCAAACAACGTACACAGGTAAGACAACATGAGATTAATATTATCATAGCACAAATAGAACTACGAACTCTTTTCTAAATAATTGAGAAAAAATATGAAAATTATCTATAAAAAAATACACAGCTATATATTTACAGACCCGCCCTTAAATATAAAGCAATCCGTAAGTAATCGAGCTAATTTTACCAGATGTGTGTATTCTGCAAAAACTAATATACTTTCAATGTTTAATTCGTAAAACTTTGTATTTTTCATTAATTAATGTCATTAAGATATTGTTCTCAATGGTCAGAAACATAAATCATTAACTGTAGTGCATTTTTATCACCATATTATTTCGATTGTAGTTAATACACGCGTAATAGTCATCCATATTTTTTTAAACATACACCTAACATGTTCAATAGTAGACAATGATTTTGAAGTGTGATAGTATAATTATTTTCTGCTGAATTTCTATCCATTTAAGACCACTGTTAGGCCTTGCAATAATTCTTAAAGACGGGTCTGAATATCAAGTAATAATAATAAATAGACATCATATATGACGCAAGCTTTTTTCCCACAACATACGAGAGATTAAGCTATTTTGTTTTGTCTGTTATCTATGTTCAGCGGCCATTTTACTTATTGGTGAATAAGCTATTATGGTGGACGTGAATTTTCCCTCCTCAGCTTATCACTCTTCACCCCGGAGAAAACTTTGCGTATGGCGTCCCTTCAGGTGTCGAGAGGATCAGCGGAAGGTGTGGACGATGCGGGTGCTGCATCGGGGATTGACTGTCAGTCGGAGTGTAGCTCCAGCATCTGACGAATCCATGGTACGTATCGCGGTACAAACGCGTAAACTCCAGGTAGACGAGGATGAGCACATTTGATTCCCCAACTGACTATACCTCCGACGAACCATCGTTCTTTATCGTCAGGATCTTTGCATAAAAGAGGGCCACCAGAATCACCCTACAACAAAAGAAATATCCTAATAAGTTGATTTTATTGAGTATTTTTTATGTACATATTAAAAATAAATTCAACTTATATATCGGCTGTGGAAAGGAAAAATGACGTTACCCACACAGAACAAATTTTACAGAAGGCATACAAAAGATTATCTAATGGCTTTGAGCTAAAGTTAAAACATTGCATGGATACAACCTTGACGTGCACGATGACTTAAACTGGCGTTTTATTTACTCAATAGAATATTAGTTTAATAAGTTATTTAAGAAAAACCAAATTAAGCTGATTAGCTAGAGGCCGTTTTCCTGGTTACAAATTTTATAAACCACTATATTTTCAAACTTAAAAGCCAAATTTAGACACTAATTCGGCCTTGTCAGCTTACATCCTTTTGATAGAATGTGTATTACGTTGTACAAATTGTGGTTAGCTATTAAAAACTATTTTGAAAAATCGAGGGTTTTGTCTTTTTTCCTTTCCACAGTCGATATTATTGTAGATTCTAGAATTATCGATTATGATGTGTGAAAAAATATATTATTCAATTGCAAGACTTCAACGAGAATACATTTTGGCTGATAACTGCTTCTCGTAATTAGTTAATATATCACCATATATCAATGTGGGATATCAATAAATTAATGCTACATTGAAATAAAAATGATATTGTCTGATAGAGTATTTTGTCAAATTGATTGAAGTGAATTCACTTACCTGACATGCATCTTTGCCACCTTGTGGATAGCCAGCGCAGATCATTCCTTCTGTCACGTTCAGGTCACGATGCTCCAGCCAAGAGTTGCACAGGTCACGATTTAGCACTTGAACCTCCACTTCGTTGACTGCCGGTTCGTATTCAGACACTGAAATATATACAAATGTCATTAAAGAAGTGAATGTATGTATATTATAATTGATTACAAATGATGGCTTATTTATTTATATATTTGGAATATTTATGCATGAAAGATACATAGAATTTAAAAGTGAATTCAGTTACAAATATAATCGATTAAATGGGCCAAATTCGATACAAGGCTTTTGAAAATTTTTTTATATGATGCAAAATAAGTTAAAGATGTATATTTAGTATAAATCTGGTTTATTAAAACAGCAATTTAATAAAAGAAGAAAGTATGAAAAAAAAAAGTAAAAAAGCACTTCTTTAGAAGTGAAACTGCATGACACACTTTCATTTTATTGGTGTCTGTGAAAATAAACCACGGTGGACGTGTAACACGTAGAACACGTATCATGTATTTGTTAAATTGTACAGGAGGTCCAAAAACCTTTTTAATAAACATTACTTCACTGTAATTTGTATTTATATTTAATTTTTTTATTCCATATTCGCTCCCAAAGTGAAGCATGTGGATCTACATTGTGTGAAGACATCCATTCCGAAAGTAAAGTATATGGATCATAGCAACGTAAAGATATCTTGACAGATTATTTTTCTCTATAATTGTTTGCCAGACAATTGTTCAACCCAATAGGTATCCAGTCCTGCATTTTTAATTTTGAAAATCTGACAGATGGGGAATAGAACCCGCATTCTCCGAATTGCTAAGCGCGCACGCTACCAACTACGCCACCAGAGATACGTATAAATGACTTCATTATAGTTGTTAAATTACTTCATTGCAGTTAATTATAGTTGTTAAATTAGTTCATTACATTAGATACGGTATTTCGGGAGACAGTTCATTTTCTTTAATATCCCAATACTTACTTTTTAATTTAATTAGTTTATTTCTTACATGTTATAACATTAAAAATTACAAGTTTAATACGTTAACAACACGATGTATATATAGTTATGACGAAAATATCAAAAACATATTGAAATATAAAAAAAAGAATAAAGAAAGAATTACAACAAATATATATAAATACAGAAGGAAAAAGAGAGTGTCTACCAAGTAAGTTAGACAGATCCTTTTCTGA